>JARHVA010000738.1:4170000-4265000 GCA_037957365.1 Torreya grandis | reverse complement strand
TTATTTTCAAGCGCTAATTTCAAATGGAAAAACATGTTGTACCACTAATTAAAGAAGTAGTGGATGGAAGGGATACATTATAGATGGAGTATGGATGAATATGAATTGATAGGAATTATGATGACAAATCCAAGGAACACATCACATAAGAAACAAGTGTCTAGTCATCAAATTAGCACTTTTAGGATACATGAAAATGCTTCTAAGAACACGTCTGATGATCTTTCCACTTCTTTAACAAGTTCAAATGTGAGAATAAGGTTGTTATTTGGATTTCATAGATTGTATTCATATAATTGAGTTATGATGGTTTTGGGATGAAATATACAACTATTTTGGATAGGTAAACATAGTTTAGGGTAGGTTAGGATAGTTAAGGAAGGGGTTAGAATAGGCATACAATTGGTAAGCATGGATTTATGATTTAAAATGCATAGGACAGAAGGGGTTTTATTAAAAATATAAGGTACTTTTTGATAAATTATTATTTTTTGCATGTCGTTGGAACCAATTTTTATAATGTTAATTTTCCAAACCACCATAATAATGGTTTTCACTTTTGGATAGGTTATTTTTACTCTTTTTTATTTTAATTTTTTTTGACATCTCATTTATGAAAGTGTGTGAAATTCATTACACAAAACCATATTTATATTTTAGGTATTGTCTCTATATATGTATTCAATATATTTTTTGACTTCTATGTTGACTTCTTTAGAATTTACTAGGATATGGTCATAGCCCTTAGCATGTTGGATTAAGGATGTGTGTTGAGTGCATGAAGGATTAGGAGGGATGGAATTATAGTGGGGATAACTATATGTTTAATGATGTGAAAGGTGATTGGGTCCAATAATTTTATATTCAATAAGATGAAGAGTAATATCATGTGGGATAGTCTGGGAATTCTATGTGGTTTCAATGGTGTCTTTAATATATAAGGGGGATACACCATTAAATTATACTAATAAAGTGATAGATTAATTTTATAATCCATTTTTACCTTAAAAATGTTTTAACCAAGGGTGTATTCTTTACTATTTTGATTGTGATTTGGATTTTCATTGTCCAATAGTGTCTCAAAGAGGTTTTCACTAAGAGAATTATATTTTTTTAGTTCCTAGATTTTGATTTATATTGGGATTGAAATATTTATTTTTATCATATAATAGTTCCTCATAGAGGTTTTTAATATGTAATAATGATTTAAGATTTGGCTTGTAGGATTCATCTTGATTTAGGGACACTTTTTCCTTAAAATATATAGGTCTTTATTTAAATTATTCTAAATTCAAAGTTGTCTAATAATTAAGTGATTATTTGATTATCACTAGAGGAAACTAAAGGAAAGTAAGATTTATTGTCTTAATCAGTGGGTTAAAGATATTGACTTATAATATGGGAGGAAGGACTGGTGGTATTGATGAAATGAGTGGTGATAACACGGTCCTTATAAAGACCATGAATAGATCCTATTTTAGTCATCGATGAATTTTTATTAGAAATTGTAAAATTATCTCTTACATATTTACATTAATTTTTAAATTGTTTTTAGCAAATGTTGTGAGGTCCATCATTTAATTTGAAATGAATGGGTTCCAAAATTATTTATTCCTAGATTTCATTGTCTAAAATTACTTCTATCATTTAGTTTGAATATTTTATGGTGACGAGGTATTTATCAAATGGTAATATGTTAGCTTATTTTCAAATGGGTGATATATTATGATGGTTAGATGAGTATTAGTCCAAGATGAGATCTTGATAAAAATTATTATCACTATAAAAAATGGGTTCTTGGTTAAAGATAAGATCTCTATCAAAAATAGGATCTTAGTCAAAGATAAGTTTTTAGTAGAAGATAGGCTCTTGGGAAAATATATGCTTATAAAAAATAGGTTCATTAAATATAGATGGTAGACAATGCTTATAAGGGATGGATTGATTGACTAGAAATTGGTTGTAAATTGACGTGTCAGAGAGAGAGGTTCATGAGAAATAAATGGAAGGTTATGTCCTTGAATCAAATGTCTATGATCTTGATTAGGCTTAGGAAAGACATTTTGACATACCCCCAAATTATGATTTTCATATGTGGATACACTTGGCTCTAACTTAATGTCCCATTTGTCAAAAAAATGTTGGATATAATGCTTTTATCTCACATAATGATTGATAAAATGAGCTTAAATTTTTTGATACTCACAATATTTATTATATATATTAAATTCATGTTTCAGGATGTTTTCATCAAATTTTTTGGTGTTTGGAAATATCATCAAGTTTGTGATGACCAAAATTATAAATAATACATTATAAAGTTCCCCCAAATGATTGAATTTTCACTTAATAGGTATGAAAATGTTGCTAAAAAGTTAAGAGTTTTGAATTTTTTTTGGTTTTTGAGGATGAGTAATACTATATGTTATGGGTGATAGAAATGGGTTCTATTTTCTAACAAGGATGGGATGTTGGAGTCAATTTTATAACTAGCAAATTTGAGACTTGGTTGATTTTGGGTAGTAGGGTTACTACTTGTAGGTTGTTTCTTATGGGGAATGGTTAATGGTTCAAAATCATGAGGAATTTTATCCCCTATAATTAAGTCTTGTAAAAAGACCTTATTCTTGTTATCTAGGATATAGTGTATGATTTGAGAATAGGTAAAAATGACTCTAGGGCTATGTTTCTCATTTTAAACATTTTCTTTGATCTCAATATGTATTTTCTTATTTATAAATTAAAAATGGAACTACCAAAAGGTTCCTCTATAAACCTATGATTATTAAATAGCACCCTTTGTCTTGGGATAGGAAACATTGATAGAAAGGCTTCACTCAAAAATAAAAGATTAAATACCAAGACATGAAATTAATATAATTGACAATAAGTCTTTAAGTTTTTTTTTAATTTATATTTTTCTTGATTTATATATTTTTGATATGATTTTGTTTTAATTTTAGAGCTCAACTATTATTTTCAATCAAAAATATTTCAACACACATCTTTTAAAAGTAATAAAAGCTAATAAGTTCCTAATTTAAATACATACAATTCATAAAAGGGGATAAAACTATAAATTATTTTAACAAATTTTAATATTCCCTTTCTACTTGCCTATACATTAAATAATGTTATCCCAATATTTTATAGTGCTAAGTATATGGTAAGTATGATTCTCATATCCCACTAGATTAGGTTTGAAGAGTATATGAATGTTAACTTCTCAGAGTTAATTGGTAGATAATGCAACAAAGTTTAATGGTAAAATGGATCACTTGGATAAATAATTTTATAATATTATCTAAGGGTATTCCTCTAAATACCTTTTACTACGTGATTTCCAAAATTGTTAAAGAATCTAATTTATTGGACACAAATAAATGGGTGAAGTCCCAATGTGCCCAACACAACCATAATATTTTTGTAATTTGATGTCAAAAAATTAAACCTCAAACCAACTATTATAACTATAAGTATTGGAGCATGTAATCTCCTCACATCATAGTGTGATGAAAACATAGTACCTCTTAGGCCATTGAAATAGATGACATTTGATTTTTATACCTCTTCAATAAACAAGGTTTATCTTACTGTATGGTGTTTAAATCCAAGTTCGATATATCCCATAAAAAAATAAAAGAAAGAAGTTAATTCTATCTCTAATTCTTAGGTATTGATAGCAATATGATGTGAACAAAATCACATACACACAAGCATAACATAGATACAATTAAAGTTATAAAGTTAGTTTTGATCCCTGAGTATCATTACTAATGTGATACAAAGGGAAGATATACACAACCTTAAAATAAAAACAAAAAAATGATTGAAAATAAAAAATATTTTATTTATATAAAATTAAAAATATGATGTAATCACTATGAAAAATAAATACTAAAATAATTACTTGAATACTAAAAGATAAGGTCAATTTAAAATCTAAAAATATAAATAAATAATGGATTAACAACAAATGAAATTAGTTTTTAGCTCTATTTGACTATTTAAACCTTGGTTTTGTAACCAATAAAAAATAGTTATAAGTTTTTTAGATATTAAAAGAGCAAGTTAACATACAAAATTGGTTAAAAAACATAAAAAAATAAAAAATTCATACAAACTTAAATTTTAGGAATAAAATTAGAAAATAAAATCATAACAATAGCCACTATTTTGATGTTCTCCCCTAAAATTGTTGGAAAATTGGAGATCCAAAAACATGCTTTTCATGGAGATAAAAACATCACACAATATATTATGTGAAAAATATATTAAAAAGAACAAAAAAAAGGATATTATATAGCCATAGAGGTATCACAAAAATCTCCTAGAAAATAGGATATAATATCCCAAAATAGTCATGGGTAACTAAAACATTATGGGAATACATTTGTTGATAATAAAAAACAAACTAACGTGCTATAATAATTTTAAAATAATTAAATATATATAATAATTAATAATGTTATGAATATTAAATTGTAATATTCACCCCCTTAACATTATTAACTCCTAGCACCCACTTAATTTAAACATGGTAAAACATTTTTACATTCTTCATGTATCTTTCTCACCTTTGAGGTGGCATGCCATCTTTATGGCTTCATGGTCTTTGTCGCACATTATTTTTCCTTGCAGGATTACCAAAAATAATAAAATTATAGGAGTACATATCTATCCTTAACACCTTCAATGGTTTCTTAGATTACTACAAATCCATATGGTTTTCTACTATAGGTTGACCATGAAGTTGGACGTGGTAGGAGGTTTCAATTTTTTTATACACTTCGGCGGATTCTTAGATTTTGACAAAACCTTTTCCAATAACCAAGAAATACTTTAGTTGTTTTGCTTCCCATAATGTTCTTCATTAGGAGGTACCGAATTGGAAAATAATACTCAGTATTTTATTGAAAACCATACTGGATAATAAAACCACACTTCACATATCATAAAATAAATACACTAAAAATGTCACCATAGCAATGATGTGACCCCATCATAGGTGACTCATGATAGGATTACAAATGTCCTCCAATATTTGTACATCCTCTAGCCTCTATTATATATCTCAAATAGCTATATCATTGAATAAAATTCCTCCCCCTGCACTCTTGACATATCTTTTACAAAATGGACATCAGTTACTCCAATAATGCGTCCATATATAATTTTTTTTGATTAAATTTTTTTTGAGAGAATGACTCAACACACAAATTGACTCTTCACTTATAGACCCAAAACCAAATACATCATATAGTGATACGCCTATGACAAAACTAATAACTCAAGACTCTTTTATTTTTAGTTTTCATGATATGCAATTTTTAAACATAATAACAAAAGAAATTGACTAAAATTAATATAAAAAATCAATTAACACCTAATTTTCATTAAAATATACCTAAAAATATAATTGACATGACTATACAAAACTTAAAGTCCATTTAAGTTTGACACTGATTTACTTAATAACTTATCTAAAACATAATGAAGACTACTTTATTTTCTTAACACTCCAAAAAATATCTTGTTGATAATAAATCAATAATACGAAAGGACTTGTAATATAATGAGTACCTATACACATAACTTAAAAATAACAAAAATTTGTGGACATTATAAAAATGGTTTCAAAATGGCACAAAGATAGTTGATGTAGATTGAGTCACAATAAATGAGGTGGAAGGAGTAGAACACATTTAGGATTAGGGAAATTAATAATCGATAAGTATAACTATGCTTGAATTTAGTCTCAAGAATTGATTCTTAGAGAATGATCCATAGGTTATATAGATAAATACATAAGCAAATTTGAATAGCAAGATACACAATCTGATAAAGAGTATCGATGGTAGACTAGAAACTTGAAACTATATTTAGAACATTCAATATATATTGAGGTATGCATAGTCTCATTTATATATTTTAATAATAAATCCACTTAGCAAGAATATATGTCAATTTAGAGTATATACTAATTCAAAAAATTATCCTAATGCTGATAGTTTCACACATAGCATATCTATCATGGTTGTTTCTATAGGATATGTCATATTATAAAGATATGGACATGACCAAAAAATTTCTATTTCAATATTTCTGCACCTTATGTATATTGTAATCACCTGATCTATTGTTATTTATCAAATAGATGCACCTAAACTATCAAAGCACAACTATGAATCCAATATATTGATGAATTCAATGACGTTGATAGTCAACAAAGCTCACTATAAATGATATAAGTTGGCCAAAAAATACTCATCAATAGGGGAACTACAAAATTAAATGGTTTCCCCTTACAGGTAGACTAATCTTCCATCACAGGCATATAAATAATAGCTATTTGATATGACACTATTCACAAATTAGAGAGTCGAACACACATTTTTCATAGAGATAAAAATGTCACACAATATATTGTGTTCAACATGTATTAATTATTACAAAACAAAGGCTATTATATAACCATGGAGGTATCACAACAACCTCCTAGAAAATAGGATCTAATAACCTAGAATAGTCATAAGTAACTAAAACATTATGGGAATACATTTCTCTATAATAACAAACTAAGTAACATGTTATAATAGGTTTTAACTAATTAAACTTATATAATAATTAATAATGTTATGAGCATTAAATTATAAGAAAAATATGATTTTATTTTACATGAAATTTTGAAAACTTTGTTTTTAATGTAAATCTAAACAAGCTTGTTAAAATTTAGAAAAAAAATAGGTTTTAAAATAAACTTATAATAATTTTAACAATCATGATTGTTTTTAAAAACAAAAAATAAGTAACAAATATTATGAGATATCTTAAACTAAAATTCATATTTACATGAAATTTCAATAAGTTGGTGCCAGTCTAAAGACAAACTACCCTAAAAAATTAAGAAAAAAATAGATTGTAAATAAAAATTTATTATTATTTTAGCATTCACATGTTTTTTAAAAAAATACTAGATTTAGGAAAAAATAATAAATAAATATAAAGAGTAAGTAAATTATATTCAAATTATCTTAAAATTTACATAGAAACAAAGAAAAAGTTTAATAAATCTTAAAAGTAAACAAAAAATAATAATAATAAGATGATTTTGATTTGGGAAAAGTTGGATCTAACATGTTAGAATGTGTAGTGGATCCAAGACTCTAGCCTAAATAAAAATAAAATCTTCACTTTTGACTATAAAATCAATGGGATTCCTTTTTTAAATGGAAAATGGAGGCCCATTTTAAGTTCAAAAGTTGGGTGGAATTTGATAGCATCGATGTTGATGGACCTTCTATATCTATAGGTGATATCAAGCAAAATATTATAGAGCACAAGAACCTAAGCACTTGCTAACATTTTGATATCTTCATTACCAATGCAAAAATTGAATAAGGTGAGACCTTTCCATCAATTAAACAAGTACAATCTATAAATTTCTACCATATTTTCACAAGCGAGGAAGTAAAAATTATTGGGGTTCTTGTTTTTAGGATTTTAAATTAATGCTTAAGAAAGATTCGTGGATCTTAAAATAAAATATTTATGAATTTTATCATGATTTTCATACCATATAATATTACTTTGAGCTTAAAATATCCCCTTGTATAATTTTGAATGTTTAATTTAGCTATACTTGGTGAGAATCTAGGTCGTTAGTATGGCTAGAGATGTGGATGAGATTTAATTTTCTTAGGACAAGGTTTAATTTTTATATCAATTGTTGAAACTCTATTTTAATTGATCTTCTATGTCATCATTTTACACAAATTTAATCATCAATATTTTTTATTAATTTTTTTTATAGCAATTCGAGTTCCTTTTTATCTCTTTGTGATAACTTCTGGGACTTGAACGTGAAACCCCAATTGTTTTAATAAATTGACCTCATCCCATTCAATAAAACAATTTTTTTTTGGTCAAATCTACTAAAATCCTATTTTGACTTTAATCTGAATTGAGTATAAATTAAACATCTCATATTTGTGTTTTTATAAATATGGATAATATGGTTATTGTTTGTAGTGTGAGTGTCATTTTAATTATGGACTTTAATATAATTTTGTTTTAATTAATTAATAAACTATAAAGTATATTGATAACAACATCCTGGCACCACATAATACGTATGTTTATGGAATAAATTATTTTAGATAATCTTCAAATCATGAACTATTCATTTTTCTCAATAACTCTTTTAAGAGAAAAAAATACTTTTTCCAATGGATTTAATCTTGGCTAATTTTTATCATCTTAAAAGTAATGACTATGTTCCTATGCTTCATAAACAATATTCTTATAAAGGAAATCATATATTTTATCTTGGCCAATATTTATCGCTTTCCAGACATCAATCATATGGAAAGCTTGTGCAATTAATGTGAAAGTTTAATCAAACATAACTCATATGTCATTTAGGATTTTGTATTGAGAGATTTTATACTTTTTAGAGGGTTCTTTGTACAGTTTTTTAAATTCTAAAATAAATTTCACATCATTGTTTGATTGTCTTGAATCATGATTTTATAAATCTAAATAATTCAATTAGTTATAGATTTTTTTTAGGTTCCTTATATACAAAGTGTTACTGAGTTAGGGAATTATGTGTGCAGATAAGAAGATATACTTACCATGATGTTATCAGGATGGATAACATGAACAAAGTGATGGATTGCTCATATGTTCAGATATAGGTTGGATTAAACATTAAAAAATGTCCTACACCCATTGGTTAATAGGTCACTACTTACGATCTGGTTTTCTAAATTAGAGACAGATTGAGAATTTTAAGTTTAATATATATCCATTATTTTACTTAATGTCATGTACAAAATAAACTACATAATGTATATTTTTAATTTTTATTGATACATTTAAATGAAGGGGAAATATTTGTCTTGTCATTTTTTTTATGCTCACCATTTTACAACCCTACTTTGTGTGGTTAGTTGTGCAAACATATGGAGGGAAATTAGGGAGACTGCTACTAAGAGCATTGATCTGACAAGTGTCCATCACAATAGGTATTTATGCCATAGTGTCATTCCTTTATCCCATTGTTGTCTATGTGTTATTATATTTACTCTACACTTCATTCCATTTTAGTATTGATACAAACATGATTGAATCTTATTTGACTCATGGTCTTTTAAATTCATAATAAACAAAAAATAAAGGCTAGAAAAAAATCTTGGGGTTCGATTAAATGTATGCTTTTAGGTCTTTTATTTTTGATGTAGAGCTCCATACCTCAAAAATTAGAAAGGGTGAATGCTTCATTTTCTAGCATTTATATGGAAAGAAGTCTAAAAAGGAGTGCATGTAAGGATAATCACATTAATTAAATTATTTTGTAATTTTTTAATTCAAAATATATATTTTTTGTATAAAAAGATCTGGGAAATCACTTATGGTATAATATTGTTAGCATATTCAGTATAAATTTATTTAAAGTGATTAGTGTCTTGATTATTTTTAATATTTTTTAATATGTGTGGCCACAAATTTTGTAACTAGAAATATTTTCATGAATTTCACATGTCCATTTATATTTTTTATAACTGTGGACACCATTATTGATCCATTGCTTACCCACATGTTATTTTTTAATTATTCAATCCACCAACATCATTGCACATTATAGATGGTTGATAACCATTACTAACCTAAATTTACAGGATTTAGATAGGATTGAAGAAAATTACCATAATGGAAATGAGATTTTTGTCATTTGTTGTAGTTGCAAGTGATCACAACTATCATTTGTTCGATCAACTCACTCATGTCTCATGCATGGCTTGCCTACTCTATAACTCAACTATGTCTAATTTTTTGGTACGGTAGAGTGTCAGTCTAAAAATTTCATACTGCATGTACCTAATGGATAAATGTTCTTTACTGCCTAATCTTGGGTCTCATTATTATTTTTATGTGTGTGTCTATGTGTGTGTATGTGCATAAGTGTGTGTGATATAATAATTTTATATTTAATTATTATAATATGTTTGTCAAGGTTGTAGCTGACGTAACGAGCACCCAGGGGAAAGGATTTGATAGTAGGACTAACATTAGATTCTACTTCGATGCCAAATTTTTTATTCCTTCTAGTATAATACATAATATGTGTTATATTTTTGGTTTGGTTTCTATTCTTTATTTCTATTACTTAATCTACCTTATAAAACCTATATAACCTAATACACACTATTACTTAATTTAGAGTTTCTTCAAATTATTATTTTTTAGTACAAAATTACTTTATAGTATTTTGTGACTTTGAACTCGGTGTGTGACTTTAAATTCAGTTTAGTAGATATCTAATTTAAGTAATTAATTTAGTTAATTTTGTATATATCTAATTTATTTAATTAAAATTATTGTATTTTGTAATTCTGAACTCATTTTAATAGATATATATTGCATTAATTTAGAATATATTGTTGATATCTAATTCAGTTCATTGAGAATAGAGTATTTAGTGACTCTTAGCTCAGTTTAATAGATATCTAATTTAGTTAATTTAGAATACAATATTGATATTTTGCAACAAACCAACCTCCTTTTGGCTACTCATCCTCTCAAATAGAGGAAACCTTTTACATGCATTTAATATAGTTGACAAGTGGCATATTTGAATGAGAACGGTCAAATTCTTCCTACCACTTTGAACGGCTATTAGATGATTTTCTTAAAAGATGTTCTGCTCCCTGCAATCTCTCTACAAGAGATGGAATAGTTTACATTGATTTTACACATTGGCATAATATAGCAATATTTAAAAACATGGGAGAAGCTTTCAAAAGTTTCAGTGACGTTTTTTTTTTGTTTTGGTTGAATTTTATTTCGACAAATGAAGTGGTCAAGCTTCTTCAATATTGGTGAGCCATGGGATTTCCTACTGGTTTCCATGGTCTTCCCATCTCAAAAATTATACTAAACTTTTTCTTTTACATAAATTATATAAAGGATGGAATATGTTGTCTTATTTCTTGGGTTTTGCTGGCCGAGCTTCTAGAGCATAACATCTCCTATTAGAAATATTTTTTATTAAATGTCCCTGATTTCACAGCAGTGGTGGCATTTTTTATTGACTATTTTATATATGATAATGAAAAGACTCGATGTTGATGTTGGAACAACACATTGAGGCTATGGAGTTTATCTTATTGTTTTTGTTGGGGTTGAAATGAGTATCAAATCTTTTGCAAAATGTACGCTACATTGATGGATAATGGTGCATCATACATGATACAATGTGAATGTCATGGTCAAGGAACCATCGATAAAGAGAAAAAATGGCTCACTAGAAATTATCCCCAAGAAATAAAGAGAGTTGATAGGTTTAATTTTCACACAGTAAAAAGTGCCGATATCATACCTTTAAACAAAAAATATACTCCATAAATTAAATAAAAAACAATTACCAAATAAAACCACAAAAAATAAATATATATTTCATCTGACATAACTTGCACCTTTGCCACAACTGCTCCTATAATTTATTGCGAAACAAATAAACATTGGAGATTATATACAACCTTTACAAGGGTTTATCATAAATTTTAACTTGCTTCTAATAGTCTCTTTCAAAAATTGTAACCAGAAACGGGAAGCGGGCGCACGGGTATAATTTTCTACCACCAATCGATTGTATTTTTCTGTTAAAAGGCATAAATGTCGAATAATTCATTCAAATTGCTTTGAAATCAGCAATTCATTGTTCGAATTTCCATGAAAATTATTTTTAAGGCAATGAAAATGATTATTTGAAATGAAATCTTTCCGGCGGTGGGAAAGGGAACGACGACTGGAAGACAGGAATGGGTGGAGGACCCCACCATTTCCCCACCCAACATGAACGAGTAGCATGGAATCTTTAAAGACCTCCAAACAATCAAAACAAAATATTGGCTGTCGGTGGTTTTAGTCAAAAATGCCTTTCATATCCCACAGAGAGAAAGTCAAACTAGAACTCTAAAAAACGAGACAAAAGACTGATATGCCTTTCATATGTCTTGCACAGAGTAGCCTGTTTACAGCCACTCAAATTTTCTTCTACAACACACGATAGAATCTACTTTCCGTAGATCCAGAATGTCGGTTATATATTCTTCCAAACTAACCTAATATGGATCCGTACGGCTTAAATTTGATGACGGTATGTTCATATTTATGTTTTTAGCTGTAAATTTTTATATTATAAATTATATAAGTATTTGCAGGGTAATCGTCAATAAAATAATTTATGATTGATAGATTGATAGTCAAATTTTAGTCAGGTGGTGCAGTTTTCCTCATCCCTTTACTCATCCTCATAATATATTACTCTTGGCTTAGTTGAAATGATAATTATAATGAATAAGAATGGTATGTATATAGTTAAGTAGTGATGTTAGTAAGTGTTTTATAATGGTAGTAAAGGGAGGTAAAGATTTAAATTTAATGTTCAATTGATTATCATAAGAGAATTCCAATTTTAAATTGAATGTTTATTTAATCGTTATCTTAAAAAAAATTTACACAAAAAATAAATTAAAATTTTTGGAACTAATTATTTTTTATAGAATTATTTTTTAAACTATATTAAATATTATAGAAAAAATAAAGTCATCTTCAATTAATTAATGAAAGCTTTTCCAAAAATATAATAAAATAATTAATCAATATAATATATAATAAATTTAAATCACTATATTATTTTACATAAACTTATATTTAATATAACTATAATAATTATAAATTACAATTTATAAAAAATAATAAATAAATATTTTAGAATTCATATCTTTATATTATTTATCAAATAAATATATTAAATATATCTATATTAATTATAATATTTAACAAATTTAAAATAAATACATTAAAATTTACTACATTTTTAAAAATAAAAAATTTTAATTTTGTATCTCTACAATATTTTTTATACAAATATATTTATAACATTTAGATTGAAATGTAACAATTGAAAGGGTAATACTTAAGTGGGAGAGGGTTTTCTTAATCTTGAGAATTGAAAAAGTGATATTTAAGTGTTGGAAAATTGATATTTAACTCGGAGAGGGTTTATGATTTTTTATTTTTATTTTTGTTGAATTTTGAACTGTTTTACTTATTCTTTATTGGCAGCCCTGAAGGCTGAAGGTATCAATAATTTTTGTAATTATAATTGGGTGACTTTTTCTTTATTGGTAGCTATGAAGGCTGAAGGTATTAATGTCGACATCGTACAACTGGAAATCCTATTTAAATAGCGCATACCCCAGCAAGATTCTTACCAGGTAGAATTCCTCCTCTTCTTTGTTTCTTGATATCAGTATTTCTATATAATTTTCTCTTTTGTCGAAGTTTCTGTCTTTAAGAAGAAGAAAAAATAAAAAATAAAGCTTCTCCGTTTGGTTATTCTTCTTAGCAATATATACAGCGTCTCTGCTAGACTGACGTCTGTGTCATTAGAAACACCTTGTTATGGACCAAGCTCTAGTTATTCTTCTGTTTTTGCTTTCATTTTCTCTTGGTGAATCTGCTCGGACTCTCAATTTTATGAAGAGCAACCCTGGGCTTAAGGTTGCGAGTAAAGAATCCAGTCTTGATAAGGGACATATAGAAATCAAAATTGAAGCCACTGGGCTTGAGGGGGAATCGAAAGCCATGAATATAGCTCCAAAGACCAAGCTTCCATCCAACGTTTCTACTAAAGATGTTCAAGGGTTTTCTTATTTGAATAAGGCCACAGTTTCTCCTCATCTAAAACATGATGAAGTCATTGGCAAAAACGAGGAGCAAGATGAGAGTGGCTCTACCAATGATCCATTAGGACATAGTCCGGGAGTTGGCCATGGCGGCAATCCTGGAGGAAGGCCTTGAATCTACAGAGTAAGAAATGCCTGGATAACTGCATTATATTATTTTTTACGCTTTCGTAATAAGTAATATTATTTATTCGCAGTTGTGTTATATATGAAATTGGTATAGTGTAGATAGCAACATGAATCGAAGTATAGAATAATCGAAGCGGTCATTTGAGAAGAATGACACGACTTCCAGAACATTTAGAATTCCCTATTACTAGTTCTGTAGTCAATTAGGTGGTCGCTCTCAAAACGAATGATAGATTTTCCTTTTTATCTAAACAAGCAAGCGTATAGAGGCATGCTTGATGGTGAAAGAGGTTGGCGGAGCCTTGGGTTTCATTTTAATATCATGTATCGTTTCTGGCCTTTAAATATTTTAGAAGTCGAAATAAGAAAAATGTTCAAAATTGTATAAATGCCTCAACAATATATTGGAAATATTTATTGGATTGCGTTCTTGAATTGGTTGTGAATTTATCTTATGCTAATAATCTAAGTAGAAACGGACTGAATAGGCATCGGCTTCATCGTAAAATTTCATGTAAACCTGGCAGAATTGTTATAAATTTCCAATATTCTTCTGGGAGATAATCTATGTAGCTCCGATATATTTCAAGAGATTGGCTATGGGGGATAATAAGTTAAGGCCGTACACGTTAAGCATTTTTACAATATATAGTGTTTCATACTTCCACTCACTGACAACTTAATCTCAGCTGGTTGCCTAAATCTGAAATCTGTTCAAAGCAAAAATGCAGAATGTTTAGCAACTGCTACTGCTGCTCCGCCGGAGATTTGGTTACTATAAAATAAGATATTTTTCTAATCTTCTGATGGACTTAGACTCGCTTCCTCACTTTTCAAAAGTTTCCTGAAATAAAGGATTTGGTTAGTTAATAGAAAGATGGCTTCACAGAGTCTCAATCTACGGCCTCTATTGATGTTCAATATATATAATATGTTTTTAAATCGATCTGAGACTGTGAAATTCAATAATAAGAAAGCACAATCCGGAAATCAATGCTTTTAAGGAAAATAGAAATGAATAAACATTGTGTTCTGGCTTGAAAATTGACGGGGCTTCGGGTCTTTTTTATTTATTTAGCTGAGATTGTAAATTACAGCCAAAATTTTGTATAAAGTATAAATATTTGTAATCGTAAAAAAATTAAAAATTGTAAATTTTGTAGTACCTTTCATTTTATATAAATTAGTATCAAGTTATTTTGGTATAGAGGCTACCATTCCATTTTATATCTACTAGTTTAAAACATTTGTACACCTTATCGAAAAGAGCTAGCCATCAATAGTTTATGATCTCACCCCTCATCTTATGCAAATTAGATCGTGCAAAATAGACAAATGCTCATGATGTCAACATATTACTTAACCTTGAAGACTAAAGCACTCATCTAATGTGGAATAGGAGAACGTAAATAACCCCATTAATATAAAGATATATAAACATAACTTACATACACAAAGATAATTCAAATAAGACATACATTTCGGTTATATATAGTAGATATTAACAAATCACTTGAAATAATCTTTCACTATTATTAGCAATTTATATATAATGTTTAGTCATTATGGGAAAATCCTCTATGAGCATGATATTCAAAAGTATTTATATTATAAAATATATTGGTGAACTCAATGCAGAGACAAAAGTATAGTCCAAGTAGAAATACAACTCAACAATCAACTCAAAGTGTTAGATCCATTGAAGAGAGTTTTTTCATGATTACAATCACATCTTCATATACTACTAACGGATATAATCAATCACAACCTTATAATGCAATTTCATCTAAAAGAGCCGAATATGAACAATCCTACATCAAAAATTATGATGGAAAACCATATTGTGTCCATATGTAGATTGTGAGACGTTCAACAAATAGATGCTTCAAATTGAGATGCAAAATAGAAGATCTTATTGACTAAAATAATATTCATATTAACACACTTTTAAAATAATTAAGAGAAACAATGTATGATAATCATAAATTATAACCTCTTATGATCACTACAAATAGTCAACATACATTTGAGCCACTTAAGCATGATAATGACAAATAATATCACACAACACATATTCTAATTACAAATATACAATCCTATTAAAATTCAGATAATAATATGCATACAATTCCATTACAAATTTATGATAGATGGCACCAATAAATTGAGACATTATTACCAATAGATACAAGACCTCCACAAGAGCTCTTTTATTTGGTTGAGACATACCATTTTACATAGATTCCTCATGATTGTTAGATGGATCATCATTTTTTATCTTCATATCTTGTGCATATACTCCGGTCTTGATCATTATTCTATCTCTTGGCTCTTTCCCCTTGATTTGTCTCCTGACATAAAAATATGTATTATTTATCCTATAATGATTCTACTTACATCCTATTTGGAATTATACTTTATTAATTTTACGTATTGCCTATTTATACATTCTTTTTTTCATCTATTGAGATGACATTATCATATACATCTATATCCACATATTAAATGAGCACAAATTGAATCTTTCTCATTAGGGGCATGACCATTCTTATCTTCACATACGATCTTGAGCTACATTGTTGTGATTCACATATATAGTGGTGGAATATTGCTTGCTTTCAATTTGTACACATAACCACACTATCAAAACTATTGCAAATTAGGCCTTGAAAAATGTTGTGAATTTTTAGGATCCCGCTCATTTTTACATTTTAAAGCCCTATTACTTGTACTTGCTTGCTAGTATCCGTATATTCCATAGCCACAACTAATAAAGAAATAAAAATAAAATAAAATAAATAAATAATATATGGACATGATTAATATACTATGCTATTTACATTTTGTATCTATCAGATGTTTGATGGATGCCATATTATTTCATACAAAAAACATTCATTTCATGGTATATGAGGACAATGCATAACTTAAATGTTATATATGGACATAGAGATGCTATACATTCATCTACATGGTTGTCATACTAATAATAGGTGTATCTTATTCCATAAGTTTCACTAAATATGTATGTTATATCTTTCTATAAACATTATAACATGTTAAGCTAAAGATATTGCTTACACATGCCTTGTCATTTACTCATATCTTACATAATGATACATGGACATGCTTTTATATTATGATGTGACACTTAAACATATTGATGTTATATATATTAGTTGAGTTTTCTTATGCTCCTTTGATTTTGTTATTATATTACATGATAGGTTACTTTTTGCTTGTTTAGTGTGTGTTACCTTTTGGCCTTATTTGTGACATATTTATGTCCCTTGAGTGTGGCCCTTGGCCTTTTTAGATGTGACATATTTATGTATTTTTACATATGACCCTCTTATTTATTGGTTGTGACATCTTTATATCCCTTGTATGTGACCCTTGGCTTTATGTTTAAGGCTAACACTTGTGCATGGTGAGCTTGATGATATTGAGTGGTTGCATGATCTATATCATGCATTTTTATTGTGTAGTCTTACTCATATATCCTTATATTAAGTAATTTGTTGATAAACCTATCTATATATAACATATATATGCCATGCATTCCATATGTTACATACATGTCTTGATTGATATACATAATAATATGATGACATTTTTTCTATAGGTTCACATGAAATTACATGATAATATTTTTATATATTACATGTACACATTAACTCTTATTTTGAGATGAGTTACTTATAAGATACATCCATCATACCTTAATGAAGGAATTATGATGGGATGTGATAGAGACATAAGCTTCCATGAGAAAAAAAGTATATCATAGTATATATTTTAGAGATTCATAGTGATTAAAATACTAGATGGTTTAGTTTTATGATAGATGTTAGAATACTGACATAGATTACAAGGGAATATGTAATGTATATGAACTCAATCTATGCCTCATTGGCATAGATTGAAATAAATTTGGGTGCATATTCATGGACATATGTACATATCTTATAGGAATAAGAGTTACTACTTTCCATATACACGTACATTTGAGATATAGGTTCTCAAATTCAACATATAGATGTATATAATTATATATCAATTGGAAAATAGTCACATGGTATGATGTTGGCTCATGCACATATATAAACATTCAAATATTTGAGGCATGATAGTGGTTCACGCACATACACAACACTATATTATATAGTTGAATATAAAATGGTTGTCATTCTAATTCATAGTTATCAGATTTGTGGGCATTGTAGGATCATGGACCTTTGAATCTATCGTCCATTTATAGTGGTTGATTCAATTCACTGATCAAAATTATATGTATGATTATATTTTTTATTTAATTTTTTATTTATGCTACTACATTACATACTTTTCTTCACATGAGTGAGTATTGGGACATGATTTCTTCCCAACCTAGGAAACTACATAGGTACACAAATTTGGTGCACAATCACATCATATGTCTAGTGGATTTTGTAAGGATACATAAGTTATTCTTCAAAAAGTAAGCATCATCTAAAAAAACTTAAGCTAAACTTAATTTTAAAAATTGCATAGGTGTACTTTACTCTAGCTTATTTTAAATTTTAAAAAGTTACATTAAAATTAAAATTGTTAATCTATACACATTGATTAAATATGATTTTAGGTTTTTTTATTGAGTGACCTACATATTTGGAACTACATACCAAAGATATCATGTTGTATGCACTGACATACATTTTATCCTTTTCGTCTATAATTCCATTATTATAATAAATGTGGTGCATTTGTAGATATTAAAATATCATATTTGATAGATGACAATGATAAGCTTTATGAAAATTTACCATATGTTAAATAAGCACACAAACAAGGTTCAAATTTGATATTCTCTTATAATTACACATTATCATATGAATTGACCCTTACATTATATTGTAACATACCTTTTAGATACTCACTATCTATTTCAAGATGATAATTTAATATGAATGGAAATATTTGAAATTCCCAAATATCATTTATTGAGGACATTAGATTGTCACTCTAAAAATGAATGATACTTTTTTGTTTTTATCTAAACAAGTTAGTGTACAGAGACATGCTTGATGGTGAAAGAGGTTTGCATTGCATTGGGTTTTATTTCAATGTCAAATATTGTGGCTAGCCTCTAAATATGCTAAATTTTGAAGTGGAAGAATGTTAAAAACTATATAATGGCCAAAAACATATATTAGAGTTACTATAAATATAAAACTATAAGGGATTAGTCTAAATACAAACACATGGAAGTGTATTGGGATGGAAGTGTATTTGGCTAGTCGATGTAAATCACACACACATGGAAGTGTATTGGGATGGAAGTGTATTTGGCTAGTCGATGTACTTCACACACACACACACACACACACACACACACACACACACACACACACACACACACACACACACACACACACACACACACACACACACACACATATATAAATTTATATATATATATATATATACATTTATATATATATTTATATATATATATACATTTATATATATATATATATATATATATATATACATATATATATATATATACATTTATATATATATTTATATATATATATATATACATTT
Organism: Torreya grandis; assembly: GCA_037957365.1. NCBI lineage: Eukaryota > Viridiplantae > Streptophyta > Pinopsida > Cupressales > Taxaceae > Torreya > Torreya grandis. Next base: position 4,245,525 of record JARHVA010000738.1, on the reverse strand, counting down.
ATATATATATATATATATATATATATATACATTTATATATATATATATATATATATATATATATATATATATATATATATATATATATATATATATATATATATATATATATATATATATATATATATATATATATATGTATATGTATATATATATATATATATATATACATTTATATATATATATATATATATATATATATATATATATATATATATATATATATATATATATATATATATATATCTGTATATATATATGTGTATATATATATGTATGTATATGTATGTATATATATATGTATGTGTGTGTGTGTGTGTGTGTGTGTGTGTGTGTGTGTGTGTGTGTGTGTGTGTGTGTGTGTGTGTGTGTGTGTGTGTGTGTGTGTGTGTGTGTGTGTGTGTGTGTGTGTGTGTATTGGGTTGGCTAACAAATTTATAACTTAAAAAAAAATGATATTAGGCTAGTTGATACAATCTTCAATATAGTAATAAAATAAAGAAACAAAATTAATCTAATTAAATTTTTGAAAACAAGATCAAGTAGATATACTAAAATAATTTGACTGATAGTGTGGGATCTTAAATATAATTACGTGATCATTGATTAACTATGGTATAATTTTTCACATCACTAACTAAATATTCTTAACCATGATAGTATCCTAATAACCCCAATTTGAAGGGTACAAGATGAGTAACTACCTCAAGTGATATATTCCTCTTAGGTGTACCATAAAATCAATCTGATGGTTGGTTTTCCATGTTTAATACAAATAAAATCATGGAAATTTTTAATATACCATGAGGTATGTGGAAAATAAAATTTGAGATTAGTGTTCTACAATAGATGTATTGGGGTATTACTCATCATAATAGGGTGTTAGTAAAATAGACAATTAGACAATGACTTAGCATGTAACAATAACAACTATGTAGCTTCAAATTTGAAGGAACATAATCTATAGGAAAAACCAATGAAATAAAACATAAATTTATAAAATTAATGTGTAAATTAATTTTTAAAATACAACTAATTAAAATAAATAGGTAGAAAATGATATTAGTTTGGATGATATAGTTGGAATCTAAATTTTCTTAAAATAAGATAACATAGAACTATATCAGAGTGACTGATGTAGTCAAGTAATCTCACAAGAAAAAAATTATCAATTTGGTTAACGTCATCAATGAAATCATAGAATGTACTCGAATTGGTGGATGTCATTCTCTAATAGGAAAGAATCAATATTTAACTAGCTGATGAAATCTGGCCAAAAATAAAACCTAAGATAAAATTGTATTGATATGTTTGATCTAGTTGGATGAAGGAATGAAGGTAAGATTAAACTTCAAATCAATTTCAATAAAATATATGCATGGTCTAATATTAGGTTATAACTATCTTATATTAATAGACTCAGACACAAAAAATATGATCAAATAGATCCCATGATATTTAGATGTTCAGATGATGACCAATGTGTCCATAGATATAAAATAGGTGTTCCTTTGTTGCAACTTCCAAGAAGAAAGTGTCCAAATCATGAGACTATGACACTAGTAAATAGTTCTAAATATACCTCTATGAAAGTAATTGATTGTAGGTAAGCAATATAAGCATGTATACAAATAAAATAAATTAAACTAAATGGAATGTGTTAAAATGGTTTTAAATAGTAAGCTTCCATGGTAAAAATAAGGGGGCCTAAGAAACCTAAAGTTGAATGTAGTAAGTATAATAAATAATATAGGTACATTAGCTTATTTAATATAGAGAGCACCTTGACAGGGATACAAAAATGTTCATTCTCTACGCAAGAAAAAATATATAATCTACTAAGTAAATAAATAAAATAGTATAAGGTTAGAAATACTTGCCTTTACATGCATATGCCAAGACTCAATATCCCCCTTGGATATTGGATATTTTTAAGAGATGTTGAGCATGTGAGGAATTAAAAAGTTGGACTCAATTTTGACACCAATAGGACTCCTCCTATTGAATTTGAAATACTTCCACAAGAAACATATTCTTAAATATAATGTTTGAAAATGTTAAATCCTCTAAATGTCACTTTGGGCAAAAGTATGAGTGAAATCACAATGAATAGAATGTATATGAAATTTTAGGAACGAAATATGATGCCTATATTGTTACAACTAGGAATAGGAGGGATATCAAAAAATTATTTGGAAAATAAATAAATTTATTTTTTGTGTAAAGAAGATTTAAAAAAGCTTTACAAAAAGTTGAGTTGGCTGAAAAACTAACTACCTAAAAGATAAAATATTTTGATCAATATAAATTAATATGAAAAATTCCCCCTTGATCGAAAAGTGTATACAAGGACTGAAGTAAAGAACTATAAGTCATCCAAGTTGATTCTACCACAACTATAATTGGTACACTATGCATCCTTAACTGATCACATCCTTATCATCCCCGCACTACAATAGAACATGATCACACACTATCTAACTACATCGATCCTCACATATAATCCATCCAAAAATTGACTACCCTATATACTGTGTATGGCACATTTCAACTAATGCCAAAAAAATTTCAACATCTCCCGTAGTTCTTTACTCAGCATAATAAGACTAGCAACACAATATTGACTCATATTGCATATCACTAATGACTGATCAAAAAACCAATATGTAATATCTTCTCCCCTTATTAAGCAAGATGTGGGAATTTTTGAAACAAATAAACCAATGACAAACCACATAAATGCTCTAGCTCAAATATCATATAAACACTACATCTATGAAAGCAAAGTACACAAGCCAAAAAATGCTACTGCATCAAATCCCAATGTTGAGCCTAGAAAATTGTACAAGATGGGTGAGTCATTATCTCAAAATATATATTCATAACCTATAGAGTGAAACTTCACAGTTATCCCATCCATCAAAATAATATGTAGTTGAATAGTCAGAAGAGTGACTAGAGTGATTGGAGGGATCAACAATGTTTTCTACTATCTTTTGTCAATGTTTAGAGGACTTCCTTTTGAAGGGGAACTTTTTATAAATATGTCTTATGACACAATAATTATAGCATATTCTCTCACATCTAGTAGAAATAGATGAAGAATAATCACATTAATAAAAATGTGTGTGCTTGTGCTTGTGTCCATATGAATGTTTGTGGTGATGCTCATGCTTTGGAGAACCTAAAAGATGTCTATGACTTAAATATATTGAATGTTGTCTACATATATAATGATTCTTATGCCTATAAGTGTTCTTATGAGAGTGTTTCTATTTTTATTTGTCTTTTCTATTGGGTTTATATAATAATTTTTTAGTTTTGTTATAGTATGCATCCTCAATAGGTTTTTTATTTATTCTTTGAAAAATGTCACTCATGTTAAGTGAGTAACTCACAAATCAAATCAAATGTAGATTTGTTAAGCTTATTACTACATTGTAACATATGTAGAAAATTCCTATAGCTTGACCTAAGGCCATTCAAAATAACAAAAATGAGTATTTCATCATCAATTTTTCGGTAAGTAGTGCCATATTCTTGTTTCAAATTCTTAATGCATGACACATATTTTGAATCATCTTCATCATCAATAAGTTTATTGTTAATCAACTGCATAAGGAGATCAATTTTGTTGTAGGAAATTTATTTATCATACAAGTATTTTAGATCTTTCCTTGATTTCCTTGATTTATATTTTATAGCTTCAATGTGAATTATGATTTGTGCACTGTAACTGGATTTAACAATGCAAGAGCTCACCTATCATATTTGTGAATTTATGCAAGTATTGTGGCTTTAATGGGAAATTTTGGTTATTTTTAAATAACATCCAATAAGTTGTTGAATATTAATATATTTTCCATGTTCATTTACCATTATTTATAATTATTAGGAGTTAGGCATCTAGTGTTAGAAATGAGGCTCACAATTTTAGTCATGATACAAAAAGTAAGGAATGTTATCATGGTTTTGAATTTACCTTCAAAATATATTATATTTTACAAATAATGTTAGGAATTATAATATAATATATTTTATATGATAATACAACCATAATTAAATAGAAAAAACTTGCATTTTGTAGGTGTTAGTTTCAGTTGAAAATGTACCTAATTTCATTACAATGCATAGTTTATTCAAAATATGTGAAAAATATATTCACATATGTCAAAATCAAAAACTATTTATACTAATGAACTTACAAAACCATTTACATGAAAACTAAGTGGTCATATGAACAATTTTACCATCATATGCAGAAGATATGATAGTTTCAAATTTTGCTCCTCTGTTAAGTTGGACAGACCCCCACCACCCTTAATGTTGATTCTAAAAATTTGACTATTTTATGTGGATTAAAATTATATATAAATTAAATATGGAGCCATCCTTACGTATACTCATTGGAAATATATCTAAGTCTAGATTTCAAGAAAGGTAACTTTGACAAAATATTATCATAGTGTGTTCAAGATATGGTAAAACCAGTCACGGTGGTTGTAGGTTTTCCTAGTTTTCATAAATAATTCATATAACACTTCATATCCATCTTAATAAATGTCTAATGTAATTAAATTTTCCACATCTCCTTCAATTACATTGAAAATATAATTGTATTTTAAACCTTGATTCACTTTTATGCCAGTAACCAACAAAATTCTCTTGAACGGTTAAAAACTTTGACTTCTTTTTATTAGGGGTCTTAAAAAAATAAAATTTGAGTTGTTTCAATAATATTTGAATGTAAAAATAAATACAAAATTAATTGAACCTCCACAGTGCTTTCCTTATGTGATGGGGCCCACACAATTTCAATTCTCTTCCATCATTTCAATTAATTCATAAATATACAAAAATAATTCTATATTTCATCCATGATTCCTCAATTTTAGAGATATTTTGATCAATATATGTATATTTTAAACCAAAAATATTCAAATATTCCATATACCAATAATCAAACTTATCAGTAAACCAAGGAACAAATTATTTTGCTTAGATGGAAAAAATCATTATGCCTATTCATAAAAATGTGAAGAATCCAAATAAAAAAATATCACACCACCTTACTCAAAATTTAATGGTAGAGGATTCATTAAATGAAAATTATGGATAGGAATATCAATGATATAGTGGTCACCTTGTTATGACCCAGTTATCTCTAAATCTTGCCTATGCCCTACCTATGAAGGTAACAGGGTTCAACCTTATCTCAACTCAGTCCTTACCACGTAAAATAGGATTGTTTTCATGTTTTCTAATCCACTATTATATAGAGTATATTATTCAAACTTTTTCTCACAACAATTCCTTCCTAGGATGTCATACAAGGATGATAGTTTAGAAATTTTCTCAACCTTGTCTCTCCTCCAAGTCTTCAATTCTCCATGTCATGGATCAACAATTTTTTTTTAATTTTCCAAATTATTTTCTTAAATTCATAAATACTCCTTCATGATCTATAGCTCTCATACCACTGTTAGAACTAGGAACAAGAGGGTTATCAAAAAATATTTATAAAAGCAAGAAATTTATTTTTTGTATAAAGAAGATTTAAAAAAGATTTACAAAAAGTTGAATTGGTTGAAAAAATAATTCCCTGAACAATAAAACATTTGGATAAATATAAATTAATCCAAATTATATATATACTAAATTAATACCCAAACCCAACCTCAATAACTGAGTTAAAAATATCATTTTGATCAATATAATTGAGAGAAGTGATTAATATAGAACATTATCAACAAGGCTAATACAATATCAGGTTGTAGAAGCTAGGATAAAAACCTTAATGAGTTGGTAAATATAGTACAAGTAGAGTAAATATGCTAAATAGATAACATCAGCCTAAGTAATTCCATATGATATCGGAAAATGGGTACAACTAAATGAGCACAGGATGGAAGGAGGTAATTAGAAATACAATCTAAAGAAGTTAAACTAGTAGAAAAAATGATATAATTAAGAAATAGATATAAACACCTCTTGTAAAGCATCACAATCCTTCCCACTTATTTCCTAGTAAACCCTTTAATGCATGTACTCATGGAGATTTATTCTTTAAAGAAAAAGAAATGGAAATAATCAATAAATCATAAAATGAAAAATATTATATGTATACATAAACATAGTATGTCTCACAATTAGGTCCATTTGATCCACTTATTATAATCTTGAATTTTTAATATAGTTTTTTTAATTCAAATTATATTTTTAATCCCATTTATAAAAGATTTTTTCCCCTCAATTTCATTAAAATATCATTGATATTTTGCAAACTAAATTTTAATTTGTATAACACACTTTTATTCAAGAGAAATATCGATTAATGTTTATCATAGTTGTTTTTAAAATATGTATTTGTTAACTTAACATCATTGAAGTTAAACCACATGTTTAATCATGGAAATTATAATATTTCATGTGTAAAGTAATATTGAAGAAAACCTAGAGGAAAATTATGAGTCTTATGAGGGACACATTAAATATTTGAAATAAATGTGAAATATTATCATAAGGCTAAGTATTCAATTTAATTAATTGTTTTAAGACAACACCTTGATATTGAAAAAATATAGTCCATGTCTCAACTAAACCAAATGATGTGAAGAACTATAAACATTGAAACATCCAGATAATTTCAGTTTGAATGTTTTACCATCCCCTTCTTAGCCTAACAATTTTTTATTTGGAATAAAAGGAATATAAATACCCTTTATTGAAATTATCTAAAGATCAAACTTGAGAAAATTTGTAAATGGATGAAAACTATCATATCAACAATTGTGAATTATTTTATTAACAACAATTCCAAATTAAATGGGTTGGTTGTAAAAGATGTTTTGATAATAATTTTTTTTTATTACATTTATGTGTCATTAACATTAGTTTCGATTGTAGATAAATTAAATATCCAAAAATAATATATATCACATATATGATTTTTTTTTAAATGGATAAAATTTATTAGTCCTATAAATATATAATTATTATTGAGTATCAAAATTAAATGTATCTAAATTCTAATTTATATCACAACTGAAAATTTATAAAGCATTTTTTTATCTTGACTAAACCTTTTCATAGAAATGTGTTAGTTTTATAATTGATAATGTATTAAAATTATATACTATTTAAATCATATTATATCTTGATTATAAGTCACATCTAAGATATCATAATAATTTTTATTTCTCTCATGAATTAATTTAATGGTGTTTTTAGATGAGAATTTTCATCCAAAAATTTGAGTAAAATATTGTTTTGAATCAATTTTTTCATGTCACGAGTATTTGATTTTCCATTTCTAGATAAAATATAAAACTAGGTTTTTTATGATGACATATTATTAAAATTAAGGTGATATCATCAAATTAATTTAATATAATTCTCAAATAATTAATTAAACATTAGATCTATAGTTTTTTCCTTGCCTAGATTACATGTATTAAGACTAGTGTTATGATTATTTGTTATGTAAATTGTTGTGTTTAGTCACTGTAAAAACATTTAGATATTTCAAAAAAATTATATCTTATATAAATAATTTTATAAGCCTAGGTGAATTTAAATACCTTAAATGCATCTCAATTAAACAATGGTTTTGTTGTTTCTTGATAGATATTAGCAAGCTATTAGCTAATAGTGGAGCGGGGTATACTCTTATGATTAAACATATACAATTTTTTTATTATTTAGTAATGATGTCTGATACCAACCCTTGGTTTTTTATAAATAATTATTTTATGGTTAGTGTTTGAATTTCTACTCACAAGGGTAACTATGAAAATAATATTTACAAGGTTGTGTTGAAAATGATTATTGGATTTAAAATATAACTAAAAATCTTTTATGTAAATGTGTGAATTATAGCCTGTGATGATTCTACATATGAAGGTGGTCATAAAATATATTTTATAAACCTAAGAAGTGATCATGGGATCTATTAACTAACTCCTACATTGCTTTTTATTAGCACATGCACTTGTTACTAACCCTTAAAATATATTTACTTATATACTAACTATAATTTTATTAAATATAACATTTTATAATATAACAATGAATAAATATGTCACTATAATTTGTATCTAGATAGTGACCTAGGTCTTTTCTCAAGTTGAGTGAACTTGGAAACTTGAATTTATCTAATTTGATCTTGGAATCAAGGAAGACACACTTGAGAGATGGATATTAGCTAAGTGGTGTTAAATTATAGTTATTTGAACTTCATAACATTGAGTATGGAGGAAAATAGGTTCCTTTAATTTTCTTATATGCTAGTATGTACCCTTATGAGACAGCTATTTTATGTTCACTCATTGAACTTAGGATGTAAAACTATATAATGTTAAGGATAATATTTGTAATAATATATATTTTAATTGTTCATATCTAGAGCTTATATAAGTTTGATATTATAAAAAAAAAATAATTCACTATCTTAGTTGAGATATCTAACCTCTTTTGGTGATGATGCCTTGTGGAATATACTCTTCAAAAGTTCAAGTGGATAACTACACCTAACCTTGATTCCAAGGAGCGAATATATAAGTTGCATAAGTTGTGGGGACATTTGTTCCTAGGTCATACTCTAAGTTATGGCTGCCATGTATTTTCTCCTTAGGTTTGGTTAAGACTATTTTATTAGATCAATAAAATATAAATTAATAAAATTATAATGATTAATTTTTATTCTTGAAGTTATTGATCCTTGTATTATGATTAGTATTAAAGTATGTTTTTTTCCCCTTGAGATGTATATAATTATGTAAAATTGCTTTTGATTTTGTGATCCCTAAGAGAGATTATTATTTACATTTATAATAGGGAATTCTCCCTTGATATGCATAGGTTGTTTTCCCTATAAAATGAACCTTATAATCTATATCAATCAATGTATTTTATTGCATAAATTTGATCATGAAAGAGTGTTAGGTTGTATTCATACATTTAAAGTAATGAAAATAAAATATAATTAAGGCAAACCCTTTTAGTGTTAATTATTCCTCCTTTCTAATAAAAAAAATAAAATTGTATTTACATAGACCATCATGTGGTCTAGTAATTTCATAAACCACTTTTAAACTTAATTCTCACATAAATATTTTGTGTACTACAGTTATTGGAAGTTGTGTTGTGAATTAAATTAAAAATATTAATTAATTATGTGTGTCATGTTGCTTATGACAATGATTGACTAATGATGGTAATGAACACTTAATTATAAATTAATTAATTAAAAAATATTAATTACATGTTTTATCATAGTTTGTTGAATGAAAATTCTGGGCATGGTAGTTAATATATAGACTATATTCACATATGCCATTCCAAACATTTATTATGTAGTAACATTGTTGAATTTTCATGTGATCTTTAACTTTCTCTTATCAAAGTCTTCTAAATTATTTTATGTATAGCATAAGAATCAAAAGTTTATTTAATGGGGGACATAAAATACTTGTCATAAAATGTTTTTGTCATAATAAAATAAAATTTGATAATATTAAGAATATATCTTAAAAATAAATATAATGAAAATAAATACTTAATTTATTTTAAATATAATATAGTAAAAAAGTGGAGACAATTCCATTTCTTAATAGGGGATCAACAGTTGTGAAACTTATTACGTTCAGACCATCATCATAGCATAGCAAACAATATTTAATGATTGAAATGAATGTGCATTGCCTTGGTTTAATTTTTCATGACACTTGGCATCAATTTTTCCAATTTAAGGTGATCATGAGTAGGGATAGATGAAATTCCACATGGAAAAGAACGTGTTATTTCATTAACTACCACAATAAAAATTCACCATCTGTAGTCTTTGATCTATTTCAATAAAGTGAGGAGTAGGCAAAAGGAAAGAAGAGAGATGTATGGTAGATAATTAAATTCTAATAAGAAATTAAGGTTCCTTAAAATGCATAAGGTATAGAAAGTGTAAGGATATATTGGTCAACATTGTGAATTAAACGAATGTCAATGTGCTCCAAAAGTAATCTTTTGTTGAGGTGAAATACTAATTTTTAGAATTGGTAAAATATTTGAAGCTTAGGTATATATTAAATTCATGTAATTTACTAGATAATAAAATACGTATCACTGCCAAATAAGATATGAAATTATGGAAACAAGATATGGTGGATGGATTGAAGGATGAGAATCTCTTGCATTAGATAGATACCAATATTCATCAAACATAATTATCAGTGAGTCTAGGTGAAGGAATTTTTGTCACTTTGGTTAATTCAATCATTCAAGCTATGAAAGACCCTAGGAAATCTAGCCCCAAGTTGGATAATATCAAAGTAACCCAACTCATTAGCATTGAAATGGTCATGTTTAGTGATATAAAATCAATGTCAATTCACAAAGATGAAGAGCAATTTGGTGCTATGGTGGATACCACTCTTGATCAATTTATGGTACTACTAAAAGTGTTGGATCTTGACAAAATTACTTCAAGTCAATAGATGAATACAGTCTATGAGAGTCTAAGCATCTAGGTTAATAGTTATATCTCATCTTTCATAATATTTGGCTACTCTGCTCATTGAGGAGCTTGTTTTTAATAAAAGTCCAACTATGGTGGTTTACACTAAAGTTTTTATATCCCCCTAATTTATCATGGATTTTTGAAATATTATAATAAATAGGTTTTCCCCATTTTTTTGGCCTGCCAAAGATAATATTAATTTTTTTTATGTTAACACTATAAAATTCATAAAATAAATATTCTAGGTTTTTAAATCATATAAAATTATATTATAGTAAAAATAAATTATTGAAAATATAAATATGAGTTATGTATTTGGAATTAGAATTAACTATTATTTTCTATATAAGTTGTAAACACTCATATTTAATCATTAGGTGATTCAAAATGTTCAATCTTAATATCCTTACCATTTTTGACTCACTTTACATTACTATTTACCTTTAAATCTCTACTAGAATCATTAATATTATAGTCATTGTCTTGAAAATACTTAAAGAATCATTTGGACATCCCTACTCTAATTAAAGATTCATGTTACCCATGTTCTAAAAGTTTAGTTTTTTATGGGATAATACCAGACTAGGTTGGACATGGTTGTACCCTAAACTTGTCCAGTAATCTGGCCTTATCCGTACATTCTGACTATTAATTTTAAAATCATAGACATTCCATGTTGTCCCTCCTATAATTTTAGAAAATTCCATTAACATAAATATTTTAAATCTATCACTATATAAACACCTTAATATGACTAAACTTAATAATTTTAAATTGACAAAATAAGTCTCCATACAGGCTACTACACATTGAGTAAAAATTCCATATTCTTCCCAATTCAAGTTTTTGGGTTATTCCAATGATCGTAAGAAAAATATTAAGTTATTTTACTATATGTCATTAGTAATCATTGACAAGAAACCAATTTACTTTAATAGTATCATCAATATAGTGTAAGTATCAAAATTTGAAAACTCACTCAAAGATGAAGAACAACATCAGCCTCATGCCTTTTTAGATATGTAGGTAACACTTAGATTATGTGGGTTTTTTATGATACCTAAACTATGCCCATTTCTTGATTCACTCCTTTTCCATTTGATATATATTTGGTTTATGTGTAGGAACTATGGTTTTTTATTCTATGATCTTACACATGACAACTCAAAATATGTAGACAATCATCATACCATCTGTGATAGGTACATATACTTGAGTAATAAAATCATCCACATAGCCAATTTATATGCCATTGTAATCAAATATATAAGGTAACAATGTGCCCATATCTAACTTAGTATAACCTTATCCTAGTGTTTTTCATAATTATTTTTTCTTGAATGACATACTTCACAAATTATTAAAACTAGGTTCACATTACCAATCTACCTTTATAGTAAACATAAGTCAACTTCAAGAGAGGTTTACATATTTCGTATTATTTATAGAATATTTAATTTTTTGTATTTTAATGTGTTTTACATTTAGATTATATATATTGTGTAAATATAAATGAGGTTCATTAGTTTAATTTTTTGTTTATTTATTAAATTAAATCAAAATAACCATTAAACATTATAATGAACCATAAAAATTCAAATCTTTTAGAAATCCTTAAAACCACTTAAAATTTCTAAAATTATGAACTCAAAATCATTTTATTGTGTTTTTAGTTCACTTTTTCCATTTTTTTATTTATTATTAATTCAATATCATATGACCATTTTCATAAAAACTTCTTTACATGAGGTATGTGAGTGTGATACAAGGCACACTATTACATGGTATTTTGATATTGGGCTCCTGCTATTACCCAAGAACATTACTAAGATCATGGTATTTATTTATTTTACGTGAACATTTTGATAGGTTGTATCTATCCATAGTATTTCTACCATGTTGACATATATATCATAAATTTTTTTCCTATTCACTCATTCTTTACATTACTTTATATGAATATACTATTTGTTAATAACTTCATTGATTCATATGGTTGATGCAGACTAGTCTCATTTCTTCTATACATTTATTAAAATTCTTACCTTACTACTTGAGAATATATTCCTTTGTTATTTTTTGTGTCCCTTATCCTTGTATGTTATTTTCCATGATCATGTTATTTGAGTGTAGCTTATTTGCCATGATCATGTTATTTGAGTGTAGCCCTTGGCCTTGTTTATTTGTACAACATTCACATGTCCCTTCTATGTTGCATTTGTGGCCTTATGTGTGAAATTTTATATGTTCAATTATTATTTTTATGGATCCATGATTCCTATCATGCATCACTTCTTTTTTATACATTTTATTCCATGATACATATCATGCACATGTGTTCTATGATCCTCAATTTTATATCTATCTAGCATATGTTTCAGATAAAATCCAATGATATATTATATACTATGATTGAATACATTTCAATTTTTCACATGATACTACATGAATATATCCTTCACATATTATAAATTTTTTATTTTGAGATTAATGACTTATAGATTACATCCCTCATCTCAAAATTAGCAGCATCATAATGGGCTTACCTTTAAAATTCAAGCCCTCAAGAGTAATAAATATCAAATTTATGACAATACAATTATTTTATAATTATAATATCTCATTATTAAATTTCCTTGAGTAAATATTCAAATAACCCTGATGCCTATGCATAGATACATGAAAAATAGTTATAGTTTGCAATTTTCAAATAATTAAATGTTCAATTAGAATTATATATCAAATTAGTATAGATGCAGCGAGAATGATAGTCATTAATGTTAATGTTTATGTATTAAATATTCTAAAAATCACTTATAAATTTGCAAAATCTTGAAAAATATAAAAATATAAAAATATTTTAGATTTGAATCTCATGGTGTGATTAAAGTCTCATTTTGTAAGTATGCCACATTAGAGTTTAGTAACACTCAATGTCTATGGATTCACATTTATAGACCTAATTCGTGGTTCCATATTTTATATACTTATTTCCCTTTAGAGTCTAGTTATAGTCAATAATTAGAATTCTACTTTTATTTATGACAATCTTCATATGTGGCTAATTGCTACAAAAAAATAAATCATAGTATTGAACCCTAATATCTATGGTAATCATGTGACAGAGGCATATAGTTTGATAATGGTGATGGATATAGGGGTGCCTCCTAAGACTTCGTTAAATGCATGAGAGAATGTAAAAAAGGAAATGAAGGTTGGTTCATTTGGAAGATAGCATAAAATGACATTGGGTACCTTGTCAAGGGATTATTTAGTAACAACCATGACTAGTTTAGATCTAGAAGAAGAAATTATCGAAGGCTGTGATAAATATACTACATAAGTGACTCAGACCCAACCTTAAGATAATATTTTGTTGCATCAATATTAAATTTGGAAACCCTAAACCATCCTTTTGATGAAATGAACCATCCTTATCATGATCTGGTGGTAGTGGAGTCTGATATGGTAGTAGCTTCTATGGCAATCGGATCTAGGTCGATCAATGACCCTTTCTCTCTGAATATTCTAAAATCTACTCCTTTGAATCTTGATCTAGAAGTGGTGGTAGTGATTAATTAATTTATGGGTGATTTAGGGGACAAGAAGATTACTGCTAACCCAAGCTCAATGATGATAAGTAGAGTAAAAATAGGGGAGGACCTACTAAAAAATAGGAATGTGTTCCTCCTTTTTTGATGTTGTTTCTAGGAACATGAATGTGTTATTGCAGCTCCTAGTGCCTACTACAGATTTATCATTCTTTTTTTATAGAAAAAGAACTAAAAACCATCGAGAACAATGAAGAATAGTTGTCTACCATTGGAATGATATGCCATTTCATAGGATTTTGGCTGAGTTGTCCCCAACTCCATGAATGGATTTTGAAGGAATGGTAGGATTTGGTTATAGTTCAGATTCAAATCCATCCATGTGTTAAATGAATATTCATTATGATTTTTAATATTGTTAATGATAAATAAGTAGTTTTTAATGCTAAACTTCACTAGGAATAGGGACATCATTTGCTTATTTCTCAACCATGGAACTTAAAATTTAACCCCTATACTAAACCTTTCAATTTCAAACCTCTTTGGATTATGCTTCCCAATCTACCTCTTCAACTTTGGGAGTGTTTTGTTTTAGCTACCATAACTAAATCCATTGGATAATTTTGGGTGGTTCATCCATAATATTTTGAATCGATTCATTCAACATATGCCTATATTTTAGTCATTATGATATCATTAAATATTTACCTACTCAAATAGAACTAAAAGTTAAGAATAAAACCTAGATGCAATGATTAGACTATGAAGAGCTTCCCTTCAAATGTTGTTGATGTTTCCAAATTATATATTTCATAAATTATTATCCTTATTTTAAATTTAAAATGAAAATATTTGGTGGAAGGAATATGGCCAAAAACACATTATTGTACAAGATCTAGTTGATAGAGAAGAGAATTACACATCCCCTGTTATGGTTCTAGAAATGAAAAAAGATTAAAGCATACAAATAGAGAAAGGGAGGAAGCTAGACTGAAGAATTTTCATGTTGAATGATGAAGACCATTTGATGTCTCGTTTCCCTTTAAATAAAATCCAATCAACCATTTTAGAAAAGGAAGGATTGTCTAATGACTCATTGGATTTCTCTATTCTAATTCTAATAACCTCTAAGGGAGATGGAGATTGGATAGATGTGTGTAAAAAAAATATAAATAAAGGAAAGAAATAAATACATCATTTAGAAATGACACTGAGATCTCAAATATAAAATATGTATCATAGGTCATAGTTCTGTTTGGTTTCTTTGTTCTTCAGCTGTCGATTCGTTGTCACTATTTATTTGTTGTCTTTGATAGCTATTGATCCTATTCTATTTGTTGTTCCTACTAAATGGGTTATTTATGTTTGATTTTTTTACTGGGTCAGATCCCTTTTCAAAATCCTCTTTTAACATTAATAAAAACATTTTTCACGAGTGAAGTTACACCCCTATGTAATTCAATAGCTTCATTCAATGAGACTCTATAAGTCTCAAGATTTTCCAAATATTCTAACCCTATGAGTTTGTATTATTCTAGTATAGGGACACCTAATGGCCTACCACCCATCATACCAATACATTGAAATATATATTTATTCTCCTTGGCTAGGAAGAAAAGAATTTTTAAGTACACTATCTCTAATTTTAAATTATAGGTAAATTATATTGCATATTCTTTCTGGTGTATTATTTGCTTGCTATTTTTTAAAAAATCAAATTTAATGTTTTAGAATACCAATTGTAAAAAATGGATGTTAATATTGTGACTATGTTCAATGGTATTCTTCTAGGTTTACACTGAGTAACCTTGCACAATAAATATTCATATCAAAATACAAAGTGTGTATACACACTAGTTAGGCTTGTATCTCTTTTAATCTAGTAATTAATGTGCTTTTCACTAATTAATCTTGAAATCCTTGAGTTATTTTCCCTATTTTACATTATGTTATCTTAAAATATCTATGAGAGCCTTCATTATTCTAATTATTTTGTTTTGAATACTGAAATAATCATTATGACATCTATAATCTAGTTAAATATTCTTGTCAGCCAAGATCTAATAATCCCTTTTCTTTTAGGATAACAACACACTAGGCTATATACGGTCATAGCCTAACCAAGTCCACTAATGTAGTTTTGTCTCTTACACTCTCTATAAAAGCTACTGCATGTTGAGAAAAAGAGCCACATTCTTCCCAATTCAATTTATGATTTATTCCAATAGTCATACGCCAATTTTAAAGCTATTTTATTAAAGATCATGGGTATTACTTGTTATGTACCGAATTCAATTTACTAGATGAATCTATATAGTGAAACTATTAAGATTGAAACAATCACTCCTAGAGGGAGAACTACATCGACCTAAGGCGCATTTTGGGAAATTTAGACCATGTAGCACTCAAATTATATGATTTTTTTCTAAGGATATCTCATTTATTTCCCTCGACCCATTCCCCCATTTTGCATTTGATGTGTATTTAATTTTTATAGGAACCATGATTTTTTTTATTTTAGTCATTTTCATTTGATAAATTATCATGCATAAAAAATCATTGGAACATATTTGAATGTCACACATACCCACTTAGGAAAATCATCCAAAATGTCAGATCAAAAATAGTCTTAGTGAAATAGATAAGGCCTCAGTGTGCTCTCATCTAACCTAATATAGACCTATCCCAATGTGTTTCATGATGCTATTTTCAAGCATGACATACTTTACAAACCCTTCAAGATAATTTTACATCAATAATCTACTTGCATAGTCAATGTAAGGCAAATTCAAATTAAGAATGCCTATTTCATATAATTTATATCTCATTTCAGTTTTTTTTATTTTATTATATTTTACATTCAAATTCTATATATTTTGAAAATCTATATTAAATTCAATAATTTAATTTTTATAATGTTAATGACATTAAATAAAAGTAACAGTTAAACAAAAATAGATAATGTTTTACAACTAATATTTTAATATAAGTCTAAGACTATAACAATGTGTGTGTGTATATATATATATAATTGTATATATATATATATATATATATATATATATATATATATATAATTGTATATAGTTTATTTTTAAATTATGTTTCTAATATTTAACTAAATTGTAGTTATAAAAATATTATATAATATTAAAAAGTACCTTTTTAAAAAATAATATGTATAAAAATGGTCCACTTATCAAAACTTAATATTTGCTTTAAAAAAATCGATATATTTATATATTAGGAATAATTATGAATATTTTTCATATAAGATCGGAACATAAATTCAAATGGATATCTTTTCGTATAGGATGAGAATACAAATCTAATTGAAAGAGTATAGTTTATGAATTTAGCTCATTGAGTCTATGTTGGTCATGATTTTTTTAAAAATATGTACCATAACATTGTAATGGAAATAAATAGAAAATATTTGAAAATATATATTTATGTTTATAATTATTGTCTAAAAATCTATACAAAAATTAATAAGGTTATTTTAAATTATTTATTAAAAATTCCTATTTTCTTCTTTATTATTTTTCTTCTAAAATAGTGTTAAAGGGACTCCATCAAAGGATGAAAAGTTAGAATAAATGATTTGGAGATACAATATTTAGAGATTGAAATAAAAAGTTACAATTTTATTAGAATCTCAAATTTTGATTTATTATAAAATATATTATCTTTTTTAATTTCACATATAACTATGTCTTCACCAATGTTCTATAAAAACTAAATATTAATGTAAAAATTGATAATTTTATTGAGATCTATGTATATAATTATTTTTTATCATTCAATAATTGATCAATATTTATATTTATTTTCTATTATCTTTTCATTTTAATATGATCATCT
Organism: Torreya grandis; assembly: GCA_037957365.1. NCBI lineage: Eukaryota > Viridiplantae > Streptophyta > Pinopsida > Cupressales > Taxaceae > Torreya > Torreya grandis. Next base: position 4,227,597 of record JARHVA010000738.1, on the reverse strand, counting down.
TAAATATGATCAATTATTATTTTTTTATATTTAATTATATGAATATGTTGATAAGGTGTTCTTACAGTCACATGAGTGTCTTAACTTCTAATTATTTTAGAGATAAATTTCTAAAATAAAAATTAATAAAAGTATAATGGAAAAAAAAATTTAAAAAAAAAAAAAAAAAAAAAAAAAAAAAATTACCATTTTTTACTTTATTTTTGTTATATTAAATTTTTACTGCAATTTTTTATAGTTTTTATATGAGCATGATTAACAATAAAAAATACAAAATATTAAAAAAGGTAAAATTTTTTTACCATTTCTTAAATAAATTTTCTTAGAGTTTTTAATTATTTTATACATGAGCATAGGCTGCAAAGAAATAGTACAAGACAATTAAAAACGGTAAAAATATTTATCATTTCTTATTTAACCTTTATTAGAATTTTTTATGATTTTTTATAATACTATGGTTTGGAAATAAAAATAAATAAAAAATAAAAAAAATAAAATTATTTATCATTTTCTATATAAATTTTATTAGAGATTTTATTTTATTTTTATATTATAAATAAACATTTCAATTAATTATTTCATATAGTAACGTATTTTAAAGAATATTAAATATTATAAATATTGTCTACCTATATTTACAGTATTTAATAAATTAATTATTTATCATTTATAACATATATTGAGTAAGAGATTTTAATATGTATATGGAATAAAAATGATTTAAATATTATAATAAACATAATAATTATAGATTTACTTTTATATATATATAAATCTTATTTATCATTTCTTAATTAATAATTATCAATTTCTTTCACATTTTTTATATTTTAAATAAAAATTTGTATAATTTTTTTCATATAAGAATATATTATGAATAATATTGACTAGCATATTATTCACTTATCATTTATATAATAAGTTGACATTTTTGACAATTAGCTATAAATTTACATAGATATTTAATACATATCTAATACATATAACTCTCAAGGCATAAAAGATTTAGTGTCTATATTTAAACTTATACCATTAATAAATCAATTTTATTAATAAATTTAAATATGTATATTATATATATATATATATATATATATATATATATATATATATATATATATATATGTAAATGTATAGTTAATATTTACATTTACAATAAAATATGTAATAATTTCATATCAATTTTATATTTAATATTACTAACATCGTCATTTTTTTTTTTTTGTGTTTATTTAAAAGAATAGAAGGAAAATATATAAGAAAATTAAAAAAGATTAAAAAAATTATTATCTCTTTCTCTTAAATTTTGTCAAAGTTTTTACGATCTCATATGGAAACAATATTGAATAGAATTTTTTGTTCTCACTTTATAATTATTCATATGATTATTATTTATCTTCATATATCTCATATATAATATTATATATTATAAGATCTAGTACACATATTATAATAAATATATTTTATTATTATATATTAAGTATGTTGTAACTATCTATAATTAAATCCATTAATGGATTTTGACGAAATGGCAGGATTTGGTTACAGATAAGATTCAAATCCATCCCTATGCAACATGTATATGCATTATGATTTTTGATAATGCTGAAGATAAACATGGAGTTTTTAGTGGTGAACTTCATTGGAAATGGGGATATAATTTACTTATGGCTTAGCCATGGATTTCAAAGTTCAACCCTTATACTAAAATTTTCAATTTAAAACCTCTTTCGATTAAGCTTCCCAATTTACCTTTTCAATTTGGTGAGCAATCTATTTTAGCAACCATAGTTGAATCCATTATGGAATTTTGGGTTGTTGATCTAAAATCCTTGAAAAGGATTCATTCAACATATGCCCTTATTTTAGTCATTGATGATATTACTAAAGATTTACGAGCTCAAATAGAACTAAAAGTCAATAAAAGAACCTAGATGCAATAGAGGCTTCCTTTCAGATGTCGTAAATGCTTCCAAACTAACCATTCGGTATATGATTGTACTTATCTAAAATTTAAGAATAAAAATACTTGGTGGAAGGAAACTGACCCTCAACACATTATTGTACAAGCTCTAGCTGATAGAGAAAAAAATTGCACATCCCCTATTATGGTTATGAAAATGCAAATCAATCAAATCATATAATCAGAACAAGGGAGGATACCTGAATTAGGAAATTTCATATTTGATGCTAAAGACAATCTGATGGCTTGCACCCCTTCCAATAACATCCAATCAACCATTTCAAAAAAGAAAGGACTATCTTATGACTCACTGAAATTATCTATTCCAATTCTACCAATCTCTGAGGGTGGCAGAGATTTGACTATTGTGTGTAACAAAAAGAGAACTAAAGGCAAGAGATCCTTTGAAAATGACCCTTATATGTCAAATTGAAAATGCGTAGCATGGGTCATAGTTTAGTTTTCTTTCTTTGTTCTTCAGTCATGGATTCGTTGTTGCTATTTATTTGTTGTTTTTCATAGATTTTGGTCTTCTCATGTTTGTTGTTCCTTTTGCATGGGTTTTCTAGGTTCAATTTTTGTAATAGGTCTGGTCCCTTTTCAAAACCCTCTTTTACTATTAATAAAAACTATCTATAATTAAATTAGTATTCATGTTTTAAAAAAATATATGTAAAATACATCGATAGATTTCATTTTATGATAACAATCTTCAACATTCATGCACTTTTACTATCGTTCCCAGATCTATTGGGTTTAAACTGATACAATTTTTCTCATATTGTAAAAATGATAAAAAACCCATCACATTCTGCATATAACTGCTCAATCATGGAAACTAATTTTGTAGAATAATTTCTGAGTTTTATTCCTCTCATTTCTAGATTTCCAAAACATTTTAAATTTTTCAATTTCGTTGAAAAATGAGAAAGTTATAAATGTTTTACTGAGACTGGACAATCTTCCTCTTTGATGCCATTTTGTAATTCTTCTTTAATCCTTTGATTGGTGGGTCTTTGATAAGCCTTACAAATTGCAACAGCTGATGTGCCTTCAATGAATATTATATTTGGTGTTTCAAACAACTAGGTTGCTTTGATAAATAATTCCAAAGAATAAGAAAGCTTTAAAATTCAATAAATATCTCCTTGTCTTTACGCCCTCAGAGACTCCATAAATTGACCCAATATGTAGGAACCCCAAGTTCCCTCTGATTTTGACAACTGACGGTTTATATGTTTTTTTCTGAGGTTTTTGAATTTTTTTGATGTTTTTGGGTTTTTTGCCAGTTTTTGAAAGAAATGCGGATTTGCATAAAAAATGATAAATAAATTATTTAAAATTTATTGAATATCAAAAAGACTATTTTTTATTAAATTAAAACCCTAGTTGCATGAGTTTACAAAAAACTTGCTGTTTGGGTTCAAGAAAAACCTGAACTGATCGCTGCCCAAAAAAAATTGAGTGACTGCTGCCAAAAACCAGGCGTGGTACAGTCCATATGGTACCGTACAGATGCCGTCCATATAGTACGAACAAGTACAGTTAGCCTATTTTTTGCACAGAAAAAACCCTGTGCCCTGCTCTTATGATGTTTGTCCTCTGCTGTAGATGGTACAGCCAGGTACAGGTATGACTGGGTTAAAACCATCAATTAATGCTGCTGTACGGCCTGTCTTCTCGCTATCTCAACCTCCAAAAATGGGCGCCTAAATGATCCCTGACTGAAAAATGAATAACCTTGATGAAAACTAGGTGATGATAACCTCTGAAAATCAATGTCTTCTCCTGAATGAAGAAAACCCTGGCTGCAATAAATCAGGTGTTATTTCACACCCTCTGAATTGCTTCCAATGGAGATGGCACGTTCTCCAAGGAAAATGAACTCGAACCCCTGAAGCTTCTAGCTCAGACAAATTTGATCAATTTTCAATTCTCCAAATGACATAATGGTGCTCCTCCCAATGCAAAAGTATATATATTCAAAAAGGTGCGATTTCCTCTATAATGGGACTTTTTAAATTAAAAATCACAATTCTTTAATTATTTTAATATTTTCAACTTAGGCTAAATTTTATAATAATATTAAATTTGGCCCCTTCCTGATGATGGGCACCCCCTCAGCATTAAAACACTTAAGTTATAATTTTTAATTATAACTTAATATAATAATCTCGTAATATTAATATTTAATTAATGCAATTAAATATTAATATTTCCCTCGTTACTCGTCCGATGACCGAACCGTCTGAAGCGGTCATATACTGGAATGATTCCGAATGCTGTCAACCCATATTGCCAAAAATAGCAGGGGTCCCACACTGTCCACCAAGAACTGCTAAAAATAGTAACTTCTGCCAAAAGTGTCCGATCGAGCCCAAACAAAAGCCAACTGATCAAACTCTACCAATTTGAAGCATGTGCCAAGCTCCCAAGTGACCCTCTATCCAAATGATCAGCCTACGAGGGTCGTATGATAGACTAATCCTGTGCTCTGAGAGATGTCACTGAGAAGGGGACATGACAGTCTGCCCCTCCTGAAATTGCTTGTCCTCAAGCAATCTCAATGCCAGATGCTGTAGAATATCCTCACTCTCCCATGTTGCATCCTCAACAGGCAAATCTCTCCATTTCACCAGATATTCCCTGATAGTCCTCCTATGCAACTGTCTCTCCCTATACTCCAGGATGGACTCAGGTACTAAAATCTACTTTCCCTCGTCATCTAAGGGAGGTAGAACTGCAGACGGTACCACACGATGACCCAACGCCTTCTTGAGGCGTGATACATGAAAAATGTTGTGTACCCTACTCTCTACTGGAAGCTCAAGCTCGTAAGCCACCTCACCAACTCTCCTCAGGATCCTGAAAGGTCCGTAATAGCGTGGCTTGAGCTTCTCTGACCTACTCTTCCTAAGAGTGGACTGACGGTAGGGCTGCAACATGAGGTAAACCATGTCACCCACCTCAAAATGCCTCTCCATCCTCTTCTGATCTACATACTGTCTCTGCTGATTTTGTTCCTTAGCTATATTTTCCTTGAGAGCCCTCATAGTGTCCTGACTCTCCTGCAACCAACCTCCTGCACTCGGCACTCTACTGTCGCTAAGTAGCAAATCAAGGAAACTCGGTGCCTCATACCCGTACAACGCCATGAAGGGTGACATCTGAATGGTCATATGGAATGTCGAGTTATAGAAATAATCACACAAATGTATCCATTTGACCCACACCTTCTGCTGCCCTGCTATGTAGTTTCAGAGGTATGCTTCCACCCACTTGTTCACAATCTCTGTCTGCCCATCAGTCTGCGGGTGGTTGCTAGTGCTCGGAGTGAGCTCAGTCCCACAAAGTCTGAAAACCTCCTACCAAAAGTTACTCAGGAATCGACTATCTCTGTCGCTCACGATACTCTGAGGCAACCCATGAAGTCTGAATACCTCTCAAAAGAAAACCTCTGCTACCTGCGTCGCTGTGTAAGTCGTGGTGATTGAAAAGAAGTGGGCATACTTCGTAAGCCTATCCACAACTACATAAATGCAATCACGCCCTTGGGCTTTAGGCAAGCTTGTGATAAAATCCATCGACAGGCATTCCCACTTCCTGTCAGGGATTAGAAGTAGCTCCAACAAACCTATCGGGTACATGTTCTCCTGCTTATTCTACTGACAAACAGGGCACTCATGCACATACTAAAGAACATCTATCTTGAGTCCTTTCCAAGTGAATCTCTCCTGAATCTGCCTGTATGTTTCGAAATATCCAGGATGTCCTGCTGTAGGCGTGTCATGAAAGGCTCGCATAACAATGTTCTTCACCTCTGACCCTGGGATCAAATATATCCTATGCTTGTAAATGATCAAATCATTCACAAGTGTATACCTAGTATCCACTGCTGATCCCTCAACAATGGTGGAGTCCCAACTGTCCTTGGCATACTCTACCACTATCATATGTCTCCAATCCTCTGAAATATGAACCATAGTGCTCAAGTACGGCTTACGTGAAAGTGCATCAGCCACTACGTTCTGTGTACCTTTGATATATGAGATATCAAAGTCATAAGCCTGCAACTTACTGACCCACTTCTGCTGCCTATCATTGAGATCTCGCTGCCCTAAGAAGTGTCTCAAGCTATTATGATCAATTTTAATGCAAAATTTGCTGCCGACAAGATACCGTCAAAATTTTGCTAAGGCATGCATGATTGCGAGCATCTCCTTATCATATATACTATACAATCTCTCAGGTCCTCTGAGCTTGCGGCTCTCATACACAATCGGGTGCTTGTCCTGCATAAGCACCACACCAATGCCCTCACCTGATGCATCGCATTGAAGCTCGAACGGCTTCGTAAAGTCGGGTAGTGCTAGAACAGGACATGTGGTCATCAGCTCCTTGAACTTCATAAAACACTCATGTGCCTCTGAAGTCCAAAAAAAAGCCCCCTTCTTCAATAAATCTATCATCAGGGCTGCATGTCGTGAATACCCATTCACGAATCTGCGGTAGAACCCACATAAACCGAGAAACCCTCTCAAATGTGTCAGGTTCGCCGATGTAGGCTAGTCAACAATGGCGCGGATCTTTTCAGGATCCATGCGTACTCCATCTGCACTGATGATGTGACCGAGATATAGAAATTTGATCATCCCTGTGTCGTACTTGGATTCCTTGGCGTACAAGGACTCCCTCTCCAAGATACTCAACACTATCTCCAAATGAGCTAAGTGCTCCTGCCAAGACCTGCTATATATAAGGATGTCATCGAAAAATACCAACACAAACCTCCTCAGCAATGAATGAAAAACCTGGTTCATCGTAGACTGAAAAGTGGCTGGTGCGTTAGTGAGTCCAAATGGCATCACTATGAACTCGAAGTGCCCACAATGGCATCAGAAGGCCGTCTTCTCTATGTCCTGCTCTCTGACCCTGATCTGATAATAACCCGACCGTAAATCAATCTTAGAGAAGTAACATGACCCATGGAGCTCATCAATAAGCTCGTCAATCCTCGATATAGGGTATCTATTCTTAATTGTCCTCTTATTCAGGACCCTGTAATCAATGCACATGCGTAAAGTCCCATCCTTCTTCTTCACCAAAACAACCGAAGAAGCAAATGGTGACTTGCTAGGCCGAATATGTCCCATAGCAAGTAACTCCTTTATTGTCTTTTCTATCTCATCCTTCAATCTTTTAGAATGCCTGTAAGGAGTTATCATGATGGTTTTTGCACCCTCCTTGAGCTCAATAATGTGCTCTATGCCCTTGTCTGGAGGTCTACCTGGCGAAATGTCACGAAACACCTTGTCATGCCTGACTCTCAACTCCTGTATATCCGGATGATAGTCTAACTTTTGTTGTCCCTCCTGTATAGGTGCTAAATGACACTCGGTAGCCCGCTCTACCATGTCATGACGCATAAGCCGCTCCATCCGACGGAAAGAAATTTTTTTGATGTTGCTGTCCCGAATTGCCTTAAGTATGTGTGTCTTCTTATTAACATCAAAACGGATCTCCATGTCCTTGAGACGAAGTGTGACCTCATCCAATGAATGTAACCACTTCATCCCCAAGACCAAATCAATGTCCCCCATATTAAAAACATAGTAATCTGCCTTGAACTCATATTTGTTTAAGCATAAAGGGAGATCCTTAATCATGCGTTCACATTTCAAAGTGTACCCATCGGCCACTTTGACTCTTATGCCCTCAAACTCCTTAGTGATAAGTCCACATTTCTCAACAAATCTAGCATCTATAAAATTATGCATGGCTCCTATATCAAGTAGGGTAATGACCCTCTGTCCTGCCAACACACCATGAATCCTGAAAGAACCCTCCTGCTGGATACTAGATAAACGGGCCTCCTGTACCTGAAGCTCAGGCTCTGCCTCAACCCTATGCTCTGGAGCCTCTGGCTCTAAACCCTCAAAACTCTCCTGCTGATCCGAATCCTCTGACTCCGAGTCCTCATAGAACGCCCACATTATACGATTTTCCTTGCCCTTAGGTCTTAGAGGACAATCGTGATTAGCGTCATATGGTCCTTTGCAGTAGAAGCAAAGCTTCTTCCTGCATAGGTCATTAAGGGCCTCATGATCCAAAGGTGGGGCTGCTGATTTACCTTTTGGATCAGTCTTAGAGTTTGATTTTTCTTTGCTAACATCAGACTTATCCTTATTCCTATTAAAGCCCTTATTATCCCTGAATGATGAAGAACCTCTGGAGCTGAATTTACTCGATGGTGCTACTAACTCCATGTTTCGTGCCTTCTTCATCGCCTCCTATAACGAAGGAGGATCAAAAGCTTTGATCCAACCTCGTAATGGTTTTGACAACCCCTCCATGAAGAGTACTACCAAGCGCCTCTCTAAGATGTTAGCGACCATAACGGATAACTTCTGGAAGTCACCTATGTAGGTCTCTACACTGCCACTCTGCATCAACTGTGCCAAGTCTCGGAAGTAGGTTTCTGGATCCTTCTTGTCAAAGCGCTCAACCAACCTATCCACAAAATCCTGGTATGTAGTGATCCTTTCATGCTGTAAAGTCACCATACCATGGTGCCACCAGTCGTAAGCAACTCCCTCAAGATGCAAAGTAGCATATCTAATGGCGTCATTCTCAGCCATCAGGCGCAGTGTAAGGAATGTGTCAAGCTTGCTAATCCAAGTTTGGGCAGTCATCTTACCACTACCATCGAACGTCGCCAATGTGAGCCGGTTCGTAGCATGTTTTAGATCATTATTCTGCTGATGAGGTCTCCTATCTTATCGAGATCTGTTATGCTCTCGCCTCTGTGTAATAAAATGGTCAAAAGTGATCATCTCTTTGACCGCAGGCGGTACCAACTCCCATTCTTCATGAGCTGCCATAAGGGTAACAACGAATAACTCATCATGCTCCTCATCTGGTATAGCCTCACCGGGCTCCTGTCTCGTGAAAGTGGGCCTAGTAGGCCTATCTGTTGTCCGTGACGCTACCCTAGTAGCTCTCCGTGACCCTGCATCACTCCTATCATCGTCACGATTAGGTGACGGTCTCCTCGAAGTACCCAACCTCTGTAGTGCCGCTGCCACCTGCTGCAATACCTCATCGGATCGCCGTTGCCCTTCATGAAGATCTCAAAGTGTATGCATGAACTCTGCACCCTCCTGATCTCTGTCATTATGTCCCGGCCTAGGTATATCTGTTCTGTCAGCCATATTGCCCGACTGCCTGCTCAAACTCTGTTCCCTGTCAATTAGGGCTCGCCTGCGTCTGTAATACCTGGGTGACCCAATTTGATCTGGCTGCATAAGATAACTAAACCTGTAGGATGGCAGGATTTAGCTCTGATACCACTGTAGGAACCCCAAGTTCCCTCTGATTCTGACAACTGATGGTTTATATGTTTTTTCTGAGGTTTTTGAATTTTTTTGATGTTTTTGGGTTTTTTGCCAGTTTTTGAAAGAAATACGGATTTGCATAAAAAATGATAAATAAATTCTATAAAATTTACTAAATATCGAAAAGACTATTTTTTATTAAAATAAAACCCTAGTTGCATGAGTTTACAAAAAACTTATTGTTTGGGTTCAAGAAAAACCTGAACTAATCGCTGCCCAAAAAAAACTGAGTGACTGCTGCCAAAAACCAGGTGCGGTACAGTCTGTACGTCACTGTACGGATGTCATTCGTACGATACAGACAGGTACAGTCGGGCTATTTTTTTTCCAAAAAAACCCTACGCCCTGCTCTTATGATGTTTGTCCTCTGCTGTAGATGGTATGGCCAAGTACAGGTATGGCTGGGTTAAAACCAACAATTAATGCTGCTGTACAGCCTGTCTTCTGGCTATCTCAACCTCCAAAAATGGGCACCTAAATGATCCTTGACTGAAAAATGAATAACCCTGATGAAAACTTGGTGATGATAACCTCTGAAAATCAATGTCTTCTCCTGAATGAAGAAAACCCCGGCTGCAATAAATCATGTGTTATTTCACACCCTCTGAATTGCTTCCAATGGAGATGGTACGTTCTCCAAGGAAAATGAACTCAAACCCCTGAAGCTTCTAGCTCAGACAAATTTGATCAATTTTCAATTCTCCAAATGACATAATGGCGCTCCTACCAATGCAGAAGTATATATATTCAAAAAGGTGCAATTTCCTCTATAATGGGACTTTTTTAATTAAAAATCGCAATTCTTTAATTATTTTAATATTTTCAACTTAGGCCAAATTTTATAATAATATTAAATTTGGCCCCTTCTTGATGATGGGCGCCCCCTCAGCATTAAAACACTTAAGTTATAATTTTTAATTATAACTTAATATAATAATCTCGTAATATTAATATTTAATTAATGCAATTAAATATTAATATTTCCCTCGTTACTCACCCGATGACCGAACCGTCTGAAGCGGTCATATACTTGAGTGATTCCGAATGCTGTCAACCCATATTGCCAAAAATAGTAGGGGTCCCACACTGTCCACCAAGAACTGCTAAAAATAGTAACTTCTGCCAAAAGTGTCCGATCGAGCCCAAACGAAAGCCAACTGATCAAACTCTGCCAATCTGAAGCATGTGCCAAGGTCCCAGGTGACCCTCTATCCAAACGATCAGTCTACGAGGGTCGTATGATAGGCTAATCCTGTGCTCCGAGAGATGTCACTGAGAAGGGGACATGACACAATATCTATTGGCAAATTATGAAGTAACTTGCATATTGCAACTCCCGTACTTTCAAAACATAATAAAAGTTGATTGTCATTTACAGCAACATCAAATACTGCTCCTAAATGACTTGAAATGACAATATGACCAACGTTAAAGGATGCGCGATATTAATGTTAAAGCCCCATAGCCATATAGCGATGTGGGATGTGAACCACCAAGAACGATATCTACAAATAAGCTTTAAATGTCTGCAGATTATGAACTATACTCACAAGCACACTTATAAATCGCCCTATATCTGAAACTTACCATTATATCCATTTAAGTCAATTTATAGCAAGTCGTCTAGATCTAATTATCGCTCTTCAACAGCGAAATAAACAAGACGTCTCATATCATTTTAGTGAACTTGGACAATACAATGCTTCATAATATACAATATAAATATCATATTTCACCCTCCTTGTTTTTTTTGGATCTCATGGTATATCTAAATGCCGCCCGTAATTCTTTAATTGATAATATTTCTTTCATATTTACGACTTTGACATGCAGATCGATTTCCAACGTATGGTGCAATTTGTCTTGATTGAGAATAAGAATAATAAAATAAACAATTTGTTATACTACAGCGTACCAGAAGTCTTATGCCATGCAGAATAACAAATCTACCGTACAGCGATCAATCCCTTCAGCTATCATCATCAGGATTTTCTTAAACAACACGATTTTTTTCTTCACTTTTTGTTCGACTTACACCACTGGAGACATGCAATGGTCCTTTCAATCTATCTTCCAATTCAATTCAATATGATCTTTTTCCAATATTAAATCTGCAACAAAATTCTAAGATAATAAAATACTCTATTATTCTAACAACTTGATCTCATAAAAATCCTGGATATTCATATGAGAAATCCATTAAAAACAATTATAGCCCTTTGTGTAAATAATGACAACCACAAACACAGGTTTATAGACACTACAATTTTTGTTTAACAATTACACGCCTGATGGCCTTCTTTACTCCTATTACACCGCACCTCTCTGTACACTATTATCCCCTGAGTACGACTTTTATTATCATATTCCACTTCTAAAATAACCCATATCTTCTTTTTCTATTCATAAGCTCGCTAGTCTTTCAATAGTTTTTCTTTGACTCTTTGATGAGCCTTATTTCTCTAAAACAAAATTCCAATTTGAGGTGGTGGTTGTCTAAAGTTTCTCAACTACCTTGAGAATTTGTCAAATTTGCTCATCCTCAATCTTTGTATCTTGATTTTGATTTTTTTTTTAAACTTATATAATTCTGGGATGTTGATTAGGACTATTTATAACATGATCTTGACTTTCTCCAACAATTAGATTCTAGGATTTATCCAATTTTTCTCTCAATTTTACGGATAGTTGAAAATTTAAATCAAATATGACTTCATATAGAACACGATTTTATTTGCATTATATGATGTTCTTACATCATTTCCAAAGTACATATAATATATTAAGTTATAACATCACTTAAATGAATACTTTTAGAATAATATTTATCGATATATTTTATATAAATTTACCTAAAATATATGTATTAATTATATATTTTTTAATTGTAACATTTTTTATTATATTTTTAAATTAACTTATCATCTATTTATTTGTCATAGTTATATGCCTAACTTATTACAAAACCTATTACTTTAATCAATCTCTATTTAGTTTTCCACTTTTAATATTGAATTTAGTTTTTCATTTTTAATATTAAATTTAATTTAAAGAATTATATCTTTTAATTATATACAGGGTTTTTAATGAAGATCATTTTTATCTCCATATGGTTCGTAATGATATTCTATAGAAAATGTGTGTGAAAGTTCTACTATAGTGGTTGGGTAAATAAAAATGTCATGTTTAAATGCTTATGGTCTAATATAAAACTCAAATAAATTATCAATGGCTATTCTCCAAGTTATTTTTATACAAATTTATCAATCGAAATTGAGATTTCAAGTATAAAGTTTTTATACAGTCAAAGGTTTTTCATCTTTTTAAAATCCATTATTGAACCTTAAAAAAGTTAAATTGTAATATTTACTATATCAATAGATTTCTTTTTATTTTTTTTAATTCTGACATAGGTATGTCAAACCCCTGTTTTATATCCTAAAATTAGTTTGAATTCTTTCAGCATTTTTATTTTTATTTTTTTAGTTTTATCTTAGACATCAACAGGTGTTTCATCAAATTCATTTCCTCAAACCTTTATTCCAACTAAATTTTTTCAATTAATTTTTTTTTAGAGAAATCTTCCTTGTTACCTACACAATTCTCATGAATTTGGGCCATATTTTGTATTGAGATTTTTTTTTCACTAGTAGAGATGTAAAAATCAGTAAATACTAAATCATAAAATACTATAAACATATTAAATAAGTAGTTTAGAATCTTTATGTGTTAAATTTAAAACCAGTTTTAAAAAATTTCTTATAAATATTTGAAATATTTTTGTATAAAACAAATGTATATGTTAATTAACAAAACAATCATCAAAATATCATTTTAATTTGAAATTTAAAAAATCTGATTACATTTATTATTATTATTTATTTGATTAATACATAAAATTCATCGAACTTGGTTTAATTTGACAATCAATAGAATACAATTCTAATCCTTTGGATTGTGGGTAGAAAAACTTTTTATCAAGGTTACCCTCCAAACCATTTTCACATTAAAAAAAGTGATCAACTAGATGCTTGAAAAAAGTGATCAATTAGATGCTTCTTCGATGCATATAAATGTGGGCAATTAATTATTTAGTACCTATATCAGATATCAATTACAATGTCAACGATTATCAAGGCTCAAGAATTTCCGAAGGTTATTTATATGACTACATAAAACTACTTTTAGATTTTATGTACTACATCCGCGTACTTTGATGTTTTAACGAGTAGTATGATTGTCAATATTTTTAAAAAAAAACATAAGGTGTAATGGCTGACCAAGTCATGGAACTTGAAATCTTGGTGTCATCGTGTCCCGTCTTCTTACACCAAATACTATATGACATCCTTTCATATAATTAAACCTCTTTTTAATCATTCAAATATGATATGAAACTTTTTCATATCAATAAATATAATGATGTCACTTGGAACCTATTGATTAAGTCTCGAGCTCACGGAGGGAGAAAATCATACTAAGGCCTATCAAAGTCACGACACTGAAACAAGGTCAGGTCACATAACTCTGAACTAGGGTCGCATCAAGATTTGAACTAATATTCTACGTCACGAGGCCAACCCATGTGGAGGCATGCGACTGCTTAGCAAGCCTGTAGAATGCCTTGCTATAAGGTCATGCTTAAAACCCACGAAGCTAATATAGCACATGAGGTGATAGATGAAAAGGCATACCCATTAAAATGAGCGATGTCATGAAGTCCATCCACCTGGTGGCTCACGATTGATTCACAAACCCACATACCACTCTATGAAAATGCCGTAGTCGAAAGCTGTGAAGCCATAACTAAACACGAACATCCCAAGTGGAAATCTTAGGAGGACTTGTAACCCCGTAGCTCTTGATTTATATGCATGTCAAGGTCCGGGTGAGTGCACTAAATGTTAGATTAAGTGGAATGTTGTGAAAATGTAAAGAAATCAGATTCTTGCTTTATAAAAATTCATGAAATTTGCGATGTAACAAGAATGCATCGTAAGTTCAGCTAATTGCTCAATTAACGTAACTGCTTGCCAAGCTGCAGGATCGTGACAAGTGGTAGGCAATGGATAAGTTAAGAATCAATTATTTTGTAAACCAAATAACTAAATAAATGTGCTTTAGGTGATAATAAATATGAAATGAAGGAGTAAAAAACCATTTTAGACATCAAGAAATTGCGTGCCAAGAGAAGCATTTAAGATAGAGTCAGACATTTATTAAATTAGTTAAGTAAGAAGCTGAATAAAACCATACAATCCTATGTTAAATTAGCTTATTAAGAAACCACACAAAACACATCCGACCAAAGGCAAAAGAAAAAAGACAAAGTCATTAAATCTTCATAGCTAAAGATAGACCTAAGAAACAAACTACAACAGTCATTTAACAAATAAAATAGATAGGAAAATTTGCCCAGGGTTTTATCTTCTGCCTTCAATTCTAATATATGAAATGATTTAATATAAAAGTGTTAAGACAATCAATCTAAAATAGATTCACATCTAAATATTTGTGGTTGAATCTAAGTTACAAGTAAAAAAACAGGTTGAATCTAAGATTCAAGTTAAAAAACACATAAATCGTTTGCTAAATGATAAACTATCAAGTCTTTTGGTGAGCATCCATTACATAATAAAAATACATCATATTAAAAGCATTCAAAATTTTATTTGATAATATAATTTTTATGATAAAATTAATTATTTTCTAAAAATCTGAATGATATTTGATTCCATCATTATTATTATAATTAACAAAGCATTACATAGACACATACATATACATATATACATATAAATATAAATATATATTTTTATATAAACATATCATTATACATATATATATAAATACATACTATTTATATTAATTGTTATTAACAATTTCCCAATAAATTTAATATTCATGAGTTTGAATTATGTACAAAGATTTAACATATTAATACCAAAAATACATATATCATTTTTTATTGAAATGAACACTTTATTAAAGTAAATATCTATTGTTAAACTCATCTATTGTGTTCTTCCAAGTAAGAAGAAATTTAAGTCTGTTGCATGTAATTTCCTTGACCTAATTTTTAACCATCTTTTTTATTTATAAAGATTCAGAAACGAGCAAAATTCATTGCTATATTTAGCATTCCTACTTGTTCACCAAACACGAAAATAAAAAACCATCGTGTTCTTCGTATCCAAAGTCTTAGTTCCTTATTCCCAAAACAAATTTAGGCATCTTTTTTAAAATCATCCATTTACTGCCTCAGGTTTGATGCTATTATCCTATCATCCAACATGAAATAAATGTTGATGCAAGAATATATGGTGTCATTTATTTATTAGCCTCATCTTCTGCGGTTAATCAGATGTGGACAATTGACCTATTTATGAAATCTACAGCATCTCACAATGTGGAGATTGGTCAATCCACCAATACATGTACTTAGTATTATGATCATACTGCATCTCTTCACAATACAATCATCAACGATATATATCATTGGTCATCTCTCAGTTATTCTCCTAAATAATTTTCTATTAGACTACCGTTTATATTCCTTCACATGAATGGGAGTTTTATTACACAAATTAAGCACGTATAAGATGGGTTATCACCTTATTGATGTTCAATGCATCTTACATTATTCACATGGAGAAGAAAAAATAGGGTACATTCTTACGTTCGTTAATGAAAAATATGTAACCCCATGATTTAGAATGCACAAACATTCCAAAATATGCATTAATGTGAACTGCAATGTATATGCTCTTTAACAAGGGATTGACGCATACGAGTCTGATTCTGGTTCGTTCAAAAATAAAAAGCATTCATTTTATCCATTTATCAAGATGGAGAGATTAAGTTTATTAGTTTTCTTAAAATTAGATCTAATATTAATCAAACTAATATTCATATTTTCTATCATTAATTCATACATTCTAAAGAAATGAAAAATATGGATTTTAAATTAGAACATTTCTACTTTTTATTAGAACTTATTTATTGGTTAAAAAATTTATTATATCCATATTTCAATGGTGAATGTGAAATGTTTTTGTAGCATCATCCACCCAAGCACCTACATAATTATTACTCGTTATCCAAAATAAAATAAAATTTTCGATTCCATTATTCTATCGTTTAAAGCTATAACATTATCCATTGTTGTAACTTAAATAGATTAAGAACCAATGCATTCAATAATTTTGTCAACGATCGCATTTAGCTAGATAGTTTATCTATTTGATCTTTTCTTTGCCACAGTTTTTAACACATTATATGGCTTGATTTGGATGAGTGTATTTACGTTGTGATACAATTGGTCAACGCGAATATTTAACAATGGAAACTTTGTGCTTCATTGACTAACTTGCTCCCGAAATTTCTCTTCCTTGAAATTAATCGTCCTTCTATGATTTCATGTCTTCTTCGAGGGTCCTTATTTTAAATATAAATTTATCACTTCATCAGAATGTCTTCGTGATCATTTACTGTTTAATATACCCTAAACTAATCTCATTAATTATGAGATTGTATTTCATGTTATATTTTGACAATAGTATTTTTTGTAGTTTTGTTTTCTTTGGCTCACATTTTATTTTCAACAGGTTGTAGGGCAAGATAATATTTATTGTAGCAGTCTTCATCTTTTTTTATAAAATTAGTTTCACATACTTTTTTTTAATAATGTATTTTTTTTTTAATTTGCATTTACATTTTTTTATTTTGAAAATATTAGGGCAAGATAATTTTTTTTTGTAGTGGTCTTCATCTTTATTTATAAAGTTGGTTTTGATACATTTTTTAATGTACTTTCTATCTTGTTTGCATTTACTTTTGTTATTGAAAAGAAGTTTTTTTTATTTGTTCTATTTATATTGACACTTTAGTTTCTCTTCCTTAAGTTACATATATCTCACTTGCACATTAAACATTTTTCAAACATTATGGCTCTACTCATAACTTTTATTTTATTATTTATTGTTTCAACATTTCCTATGGATTTCACTCGCCTTCTTATAGATAACTTTCTATACTCGTAGTTATATATCATTTCATTATCTATAAAGATCTTTGACTCTCCTTTTATTTTACTATTTATTATCCACATATGCATGTAAAATGGTCCTTATAAATACTAATTTCCACACATGTTTATGTTAAATAGGCATTGATTGATCTAGACATAGTCATCAGATGTACCATACATTTGACTACACCCAAGGTAGCCCTCATTGCCAATATGTTGTTGGGATCCATGGTCCATGAAACTCACTTTTGATGAGGATTTTTCTTTTTAAAATTTGAATAGATGATACACTGATGAACTACGTGCAAACCCAACCAAATCATCTCACACATAGTATGTAAAATTAGAACCCCTATTAAAACACATGTCTCATGCACATGCACCAAAATCATCATGAGATGTCTATGATATGAATAGATAGAATTAAAATGACATTAATAAATTCCTTATTTGTAATGCAAATAATAATTGTTTCCTAATCAATGATCCATTATAATATATTCAAACGATATATAAGGTAAGTTATGATTGAATAACATATAAAGTGGTTCAATCCTGATTAGTACTTAAGTATGTGCCTAAGCCAAAATGCGACTAGAAAAAATATTACATGCTTTCCCACCTTCAGGAAACTTTGTTCCAAAGTTTGATTGGCATATTAAGTATGATCGTAGATTCATCCATCAATATTAATGATAAATGAATATTATAGCCTCAATATAACATCTCACTTGTGTGTTGTGAATAAAGAAAGAAATATATATAATTTCACTTGGGTTAGCATGATCATGAATTTCACAAAAAATTAGATAAATTCTCACCGATGAAATACAAACCATCAAAGACCAATTTTCAACACCGATCCATTAGGAAATTGTATGGATCAATGAATGCACCATGTGGTGTATCCACACAATATCAGTCATATCATCAACAACACAACTAAATATCTAAATTTTTACAACATCATCAAACATTACAATAATACAAAGCATGGTTTCTAAATAAATTATGTAAGCGTACACTTTCTCATATAAAGTATTACAAAAGAAATCAATCAATTATTAATCAAGTGTAGAATATAATTAGTGGAAAAGGAGGAACACACTTTTAGTAATAATATATCATATATGGTACAATTATAATATATTTAGGTAATATTCCATCATTGTAGTAAGGATATATCATAAATCAAACATCTACATGGTAAATAACAATATTCAGGGAATATTTTATCATTTTAATTGATAAAACTTCCACATGGGGTGATTTTAATCAATAATAACATCCTATGGTATTTATAAAATGATTGGATTGACCAATCATATTTGAATACTATTCATTTACCTAAATTTTAGAATGCATGTTTTCGTTAAAATTTAACATCTCAAGTATTGAGAGAAATATTGCACAAAATACCATATAATCATCATACACAATAAATTGATTGCTCAATATCTCATCAAAAATAAAATACACAATAAAAAAATTGTAATACTTTTCAAAATAGAATACACATGCACAATCAAGATTAATTTTCACCCCACATGGAATATTGAAAGCATATACACAAAAAATACACACAAAAGTATACACAATCATCAAAGACATGATAGTATACTTGATCAATGTACACACAATAAAATGCATAAGAACTAGCATTCATCATAAAGTGCACACCATAAGACATTCGAGGGGGAAACTATGTTCATTCACAATCATTAGTGAATACACATCCATAACGACAACAATATTTTTATGTGATCACTCATCAACATGGGAAATGAAATCACATACAAAAAATGTTCTAAAAAATAATATATAATCGCGTCAACATAAAGGTGTTACACTATATCAATATTCTTGTTATATGAGATGTTTTTTTCGAAGCATGAATTTACTCATGTCTAATTAGTTTTATTTTATATTCTGTCTAAAACGAAATAAGGACACTTATGTTTATTAATATGCATGTTGATTCAAAATAATATTTAATTTAGTTACTTTTTATAATAATGGATATGCTCCAAAAAATCATACCCAAAAGCTATGGTTAAAATAAATCATCTCAGCTATTTGGCATTTGAGTGCTTACCTATGTATTGGATAATTAATGTCTACACTAATAGAATAGAATTATATGGGATAGAGAAACATATAGTATAAAAATTATAATGCTTAATACAATGATATAACTTATTTAAAAAATCAGATATAAAGTAGTCACACAATTTGTGCTTTCAATTTTCATTCAAGATCTCACCATATATTAAACTATTCTTCTTCACTCAATAAGAAGGTCATCTCCCATCTCTAAATGGAGAAAAATAACCATACAACAACAACTTTGTCAAGATATGGTGATATGATTTGAGATAAACATTACAATATTGACCATGAAAGATCAAAGTGAAAAAATCAACATGTACATCCACATATTCCACAAAGGAAAGTCATTGTGACAAATCAATCACTGACCCAAGCCACCAAGAATTTTAATTAATCACATTAGAATTATAGACAATAAAAATTAATCATGGTGATAAAACACAAGAATGAATTCAAATACAATTGATAAAATGTAATTAAGTAAGTAATATTAGATTTTTTGATGACATGAAATAAAGAGAAAAATATCACAACAACAACATGGTTCCCAAACCCATAGCAAATTGAGATCTAGGTGTTGTCAAAGAATACATCACATGTACAAAAAATGAATAGTTTTGTGTATCATGGGGATATTTCAATCCATAAAAGAAAATATGCATGAAAAACAATAGTCTTGGACTTAACCATCGCTTTCATACCATAGTGGAGCCTCTACGACATGTAATAAATATAGGTGATGAACCTAATAGGACTACAAAACATAAAGATCTATTCCTATTCTTATCCAACCCACCCAAAAAAATCAGCTATGAAATAATAATAATAATAATAATAATAATAATAATAATAATAATAATAATAATAATAATAATAATAATAATAATAATAATAATAATAATAATAATAATAATCTAGCCACTATTTTCCAAGATGCATAAATCCATAAAGAAAATTTCCATAATCAAAATTAGACCCAAAGATTAGAAGAATAAATCTCATCCTTCAAGTCAATAAAATAAAACGCAGTCATAAGGAGAGTCATTATGTAAAACCACAAATTTTTATGCATGTAAAATACAACAAAATAAAGATCAAATAAAACACTTGGACATCACTCATATACAACAATAGGCTACCAAGTTCCTTTCCTAAAATGATATGCTCTAAACTACATAGAATTCTAACTCTATAAAAGATTTTCATGTTTTCTATTTGTAGTGGATCTAGAACAAAACACAAGACATTAAATATTACAAGAATATGAACACAACATAATGTTGTTTTATAGACTAACCACTAGTTTCAAAAAGGGTTCAATTCAATCTTTCCATATATATTTTTCAAAATTTGAAAGCATGAAACCCTAATTAACACTAATTATTTTGCATTTTTGAGGGCTAAAAATATCACACAACCATCCAATGGTCTATTTTTTCCACAACAAGGAGCTCTCTTTACTTAGTGAAGATTCAAAGTTCTGATTATCGATTTAAAATAATCTTCCAAGGTTTAGATATTTTAACTCTTCCTTGTACCAACTTGTATTTAGGTCATCACATGAAACCTAAATACATATGTTACTATTTTAAATGTTAATAGTTGCATTTCATATGAACAAAATTTATTCAAAGCATTTCCACAAAAGAGAACATAGTTTGACCATGCTCTGATACTAATGTCTATCACCCTCATGTGTGACTTCCAAAACTAGCTTTGCCTAGCCAACATCTCCATACCACCACCCCCACCCCGCACCTCTTTAATTAACATAGTTATGATTGCAAAAAGAGAATGAAACCATAATGCAAGAACGCAATCATTAAATTTTCTTATTAATTTACAGTTTAAAAAAATTATGTTTACATCGATCATTAATCCCTTTGAATTAATATGTAAGGTTTATCAAATCTAACAAATTTTGATAACAATCAAGCTAGAATCTTATGCATATGGGGTATTGGCCTACAAAAGACTATTTCTCAAGGTTTCCCTCTAATACATGTTTTCATAACAAAGTGATTAATTACATTATTCCTCAAGGCATAGAAATGTGGAAAATTAATCATTTACTGCCTAGATAGAATATTTGATTCAGTGCCATCGATTAACAAGTCTCACAATAATTCTCCAAAATAGGTTAAATGATGACATAAGTTTCTCATGGATTTTACTACATCCATGTACATTCACGGTTTGACATGAAGGGCAATTGTCTATCTTAAAATAATCACTCATAGGTCATTGTGAGTAAATAAGTATTGAGCCTTGTAAGCTGACTGATGCAGGAGCATCTACATACGTCTTGGCAAGACATAGTCATGATTAAATTCAAATTCAATAATTTGTATTTTCCTTCTAATATGTTATTACTAAGGACTAAGTGTTAAAACATAAAAGTAAAAAGTAATTTTTGTTCGGGCTGTTGAAGAAATAAGGGAGGGATGGTTGAAAATGTTTCAACCTTAGTATATTGTTAAAAATTACAAACTGTTTATGTTTTACCTTCAGCCCAAAATTGGGCATAGAAGTTAGAGGGGAGAATCTTAACAAGATAAAAAAAAAAAGAAAATTAAATATAGAGGAGGATGAGAGGTACGAAGAAGAAGAGAGGAAGCACAGAGAGAAAAAAAAATACCTCTCATTCTAGGAAGAGATAGAAGAAGAGGAGAGGATCTCAAAGGATGTAAGAATGAAGGCAGAAAGTGAAAGTCAAGTGAAAATGTTATGAACGAGAGAGAGAACAGAGGTACATTGGAAAAGAAGGAAGGAGGCATGGAAAAAGGTCTGTAAAAACATAGACACATACCATACGTATATTCTCTGGTAAGATAAATAAAATGTGTGTTCTTTGTGTGTGGAAATTGATTTGAAATCGATATTTGAAGAGGCTGTGTGTGTGTTTGTAAATCGATTCTAAGTTGAATATTTAAAAAAATGTTGTTGTTAGAATATATTATGAATTTTGAAAAGACCGATGTTGTATTTAAAGTGAATAGACGTTAAGTTTGTGCTGTATGACAAAGCGTATGAATCAATGCACTTGTGGAGATTTTATTGCTGGGTCACATATCTTCCTACTGGGCCGTCTCAACCTTCCCACTGGTTCGCATATGCCTGCTGGGGCATTTTAAAAGTATTGATTTTAATTCAGATCATTTCAAACTATCTATATGCTGTGATTGAGTCTGGATCAATTCCATATAATGTGTATCCTTGCTGTGTAAGAAACATGTGAATTGGCACTCAAATACATTAAGGAAAGTAGGTTTAAAGATGCAATTAAATAAATTAGCACAGAAGACAGGGCCCCTTTCTAGTCCATAGATCCAGCAGCGCCTGCATCTTCTGAGTCTAGTATAGAGGAACTCAAGAAAGAGCTTTTGGATGAAGATAATGGCATGTATACTCGCAACATCTATGTGGAATAAAATAGTCAGAGCAGAGTTCATGGAGAAGTGCCAGTGGTAAGTCATTGACCTAAAGATATTAATGTTGAGTTAGAAAGTTATCATACTAAAGCTATGCAAATAAATTGAGATCCATTTCTTGTATAGATAATCTTAGTTTGAAGAGGAACTTATGGATAGATACAACTCAAGATTTGAATGTGTCTGTAGTGTAGAATGAATTGGGACGAATGTCTGGAACATTAATCTCTTCAATTCCATTGATACTCTTAATTTACAAGTCTTGAAAAAGATCAGTCATTATTTTGTTAGGTCTGGCAAGTCTGGATGTCATTTAATTATTCACATTGTTTTCAGTAAGAATACTACTAGAAATCTACGAACTCTGTAGGTTCTAAGGAGAACCAAGGGCAACAATTATTTTTATTAGAGCAAGGTCATGTTTGTATGATTTGGAATGAATCAGTGGGAAGTATGTTTATGATAACAATGAGGTTACCCCTAGCAAATGTGCCACAGATCAAGACATGATAAAGAGGTAAATAAATTGATATGGTTGATTCTGTCTTGAAACATAGTTTACCCTGTTTGCAGCGTATCTGAGACCAACGCATTATTTTGGTATAAAATCAATCAGGAGGCTCTGCATCAATTTGGTATCAGAGCTTGAAGCTCTTGGGATTTGTTGAGGAAAGGTATGTATAACCTTTGATATTTGATTTAAGTTTATTGTGTTGAGAAGCAAACAGGTGAAGAGGAAGTTTTAAATCCATTGAGTCTTAAGAGAAGAAGAAGATCCAAGAAGAAGCTTGGATAGATTGCCAAAAGACTAAGGTGAAATAGACTTAGGTGAGGTAAAGGATGGAGTTTGAAGAATTGAGAAGAGAAGCTTAGAGAAGCTCAAAAGTAAGGGAGTAAGTGAATGCTCAAGAGGAAGATCCAAAGCAAGGTAAGATTGGATTTGTGATTTGTGTTTAATGAAGTGTTGTATAAAGAGTTGCTGCAAGATTGAGAAAAGGATCAAAAGACTAGGATGTAAAAGGCCTAGGTGAGATCAAGGAGATTGTCAAAAGTTCAGTCAAGGAGAAAAGGCTTGGGTGAGACAAGGGATCAAGAGACCAAGGTGGAAAAGACTTGGGTGAAGATCTCAGAGATGGAAGTATCGTTGAAGGCACTATAGAGTAGCAAGGTACATGGGGGCACCAAGAAGGAAGCAAGCATCAAAGGTATGAACAGTTTTGTAATTGATAAAGAGATTGTTAATTTGAAGAAAGAATTAGCTAAGATTAAAGATAAATATGAGTCTTTGATGCATTTGAATATGAAAGCATGGGTATGGCCAATAAGGAAAAGGATGAAGTGGCCAATTGATCTCCTAGTGAAGAGGAGAAGAAGGCAAAGTGATATTGCCAAGAAAAGAGAAGCCCATAGAGGCTTGAAGAAGATAAGAAGGGTGCCAAGTGAGCAACAAGAGGAAGAGGTGGAGAAGAAGGTTCTCATTGAGGAGAACAAGAGAAGAGAAGAAAGAAAAGATGAAGTGCCAGGAAGAGCACTTGAAAAAATGAGAGTGTTGGTGAAGAGAACACTCATAGGGACCTTGTGGTCTCTTGTTTTTATATCTAATGTTGTATTTACATGGGTAATTGCAGGTATGATCAGCCTTATGAAGGTTAAAAGAAAGGCCTTAGAGAGTGAAGAGATTGGTGCAAGAGAAGATACCAAGTACACGAGTTAATGTGTAAGAGAAAAGAAAAAGTTTGCTATTGTTGATAAGGAAGAAGAGATGCATTGGTTAATGCATGAGGAATGTGTTGAGGAAACCTTACAAGCAAGAGAAGAGATGGAAGATGAAGATGAATTCCATGATGCCATTGAAATCCAAGAACAGGAAAGAGAACAACCAAGAACAAAGGAAGAAGAAAGTATAGATAATCAAGAAGCTATGCAAGTCAAAGAACTAATGGATCAGCCCATTAAGGAGGTAAAAGTGAATTCAAAAATTGATTTTTCTTATAAGCATGAAAATTTTGGTATGCATATTAGAGAAGCAAAGAGAAAGGTGAAGTATTCAATTAACCATGGGTACATAATACCTAAACGGTGGAAGAAGCAAACTCCCAAGCAACAAGAAGTGCTGATACAAGAGCATGGTTATAGGATGCCTACATGGCTTGTGAAGCCAAATGATAAGAAGAAGAATAAAATATGGGTGCCGAAGAAGGCAAAGAGAAAAGATGTGAGTATTGAGGCAGCAACACCAAGAAGTCAATGGAAGAGGATTGAAGGTGATTCCAGCAGCCAAGAGAATGAAGGTGAGATGGTGAGTATGGTAGGGGCATTCCATGAAGATAGGACGCTCGAGAGGTATACCAAAGAGGTAAAAGGTTAACAAATTGTTTGTGATGATGTTTTTGAATCCTTCAATGATATTTTCATGAGAAATGAAAAATGGAAAGTGGTTTTGTGGACTAATATGCAGCAAGGAGAGAATTCCAAACGGATGGATGATGAGGAAAGGAGAAATTATGTAGTAAAGCAATGCCAAACAAGATGGCTTCAAAGAGAAGTTGAAGAGAGTAAGGAGACACAATGTAATGGTGTTTAAATTGTTGTTAATAAGTGTACTAATGAAGAATTTGGTGTGTATGAAGACATCTCAAGAAAGGATGAGATGAAGGGTAAGGTTAGTGAAGGACAAGTAATCCTTGTGAGTGATCAGCCCAAGTTTGATGAATAAAATGGTGAGATAGATGAGATCTTATTAAAGGAAGAGTTGAGAATGTTGGAGGAGCTGTTTGGTCATTCAAGAGAAATGAATGAATGTACAAGCCATGGTGAAGACAACATTGGAAAGAGTGAAACAAGACAAGAGCACACTAAAGAGGCAAAGGCAGTTTTAATCAAGGAACAAGAATGTGAAGACATCCAAGGGGCTTCATGGCCTCAATTTTTTTCTACTAAGGTTGCTTTTGATGTTTTAAATGCAAGTATAGAAGATGAAAACTTTGGAGACACGTATGAAGATGAAGAAGTATGGACATGGAAGATGGCAGCTGAGAAAGAGATGAGGAGAAGTACATACCAGAAGAGGATGAAAAGCAAGATGAAAGACAAAGACTATCAAAGACAAACATTGGCATTTACAACAAGACCTTGGGATCCAGGCATATAGTGAAGACTAATGCATGGAGGCAACAGTTCATTTGAACTAAGGTTCAAATCTTTTCTAGAGGGAGAGCATGATGCAAGAGCATCTACATACGTCTTGGCAAGAAATAGTCATGATTAAATTCAAATTCAATAATTTGTATTTTCCCTCTAATATGTTGTTACTGAGGAGTAATTGTAAAAACATAAAAGTAAAAAGTAATTGTTCTTGGGGCTGTTGAAGAAATAAGGGAGGAATGGTTGAAAATGTTTCAACCTTAGTATATTGTTAAAAATTACAAACTGGTTCTGTTTTACCTTCAGCCCAAAATTGGGCGTAGAAGTTATAGGGGAGAATCTTAACAAGAGCAAAAAAAAAGAAAATTAAATATAGAGGAGGATGAGAGGTACGAAGAAGAAGAGAGGAAGGATAGAGAAAAAAAAAAAGACCTCAAATTCAAGGAAGAGATAGAAGAAGAGGAGAGGATCTCAAAGGATGTAAGAATGAAGGCAAAAGGTGAAAGTCAAGTGAAAATGTTATGAATGAGAGAGAGAATAGAGGTACATTGGAAAAGAAGGAAGGAGGCATGGAAAAAGGTCTGTAAAAACATAGACACATACTAGACGTATATTCTCTGGTAAGATAAATAAAATGTGTGTTCTTTGTGTGTGGCAATTTATTTCAAATCGGTATTTGAAGAGGCTGTGTGTGTGTTTGTAAATCGATTCTAAGTTGAATATTTAAAAAAAGTTGTTGCTAGAATATATTATGAATTTTGAAAAGACCGATGCTATATTTAGAGTGAATAGACGTTAAGTTTGTGCTGTATGACAAAGCATATGAATCAATGCACTTGTGGATATTTTACTATTGGGTCGCATATCTCCCTGCTGGGCCGTCTCAACCTTCCTGTTGGTTCACGTATGCCTGCTGGGGCATTTTAAAAGTATTGATTTCAATTCGGATCATTTCAAACTATCTATATGATGTGATTGAGTCTGGATCAATTCCATATAATGTGTATCCTTGCTGTGTAAGAAACATGTGAATTGGGACTCAAACGCATTGAGGAAAGTACACTTAAAGATGCAATTGAAGAAATCAGCATAGAAGACAGGTCCCCTTTCTTGTCCATAGATCCATCAGCGCCTGAATCTTCTGAGTCTAGTATAGAGGAACTCAGGAAAGAGGTTTTGGATGAAGATAATGGCATGTATACTCGAAACATCCATGTGGAATAAAACAGTCAGAGCAGAGTTAATGGAGAAGTGCCAGTGGTAAGTCATTGACCTGAAGATCTTAATGTTGAGTTAGAAAGTTATCATACTAAAGCTATGCAAATAAATTGATATCCATTTCTTGTATAGATAATCTTGGTTTGAAGAGGAACTTATGGATAGATACAGCTCAAGATTTGAATGTGTCTGTAGTGTAGAATGAATTGGGATGAATGTCTGGAACATTAATCTCTTCAATTCCATTGATATTCTTAATTTACAAGGCTTGAAAAAGATCAGTAATTATTCTGTCAGGTCTGACAGGTTTGGATGTCATTTAATTATTCACATTATTTTCAATAAGAATATTGCTAGAAATCTATGGACTCTACAGGTTCTAAGGAGAACCAAGGGCAACAATTATTTTTATCAGAGTAGGGTCATGTTTGTATGATTTGGAATGAATCAGTGGGAAGTATGTTTATGATAACAATGAGGTTTCCTCTAACAAACGTGCCACAGGTCAGGACTTGACAAAGAGGTAAATAAATTGATATTGTTGATTCTGTCTTCAAACATAATTTACCCTATTTGCAGTGTATCTGAGACCAGCTCATTAATTTGGTATAAAAGCAGTCAAGAGGCTCCGCATCACTGACTAATGTTGTGTCCCCTCTTCTTGTGCATAACGTTAGATGGCATCATTTCACACAATCAAAAATTTGTTTGGTTATTGAAATATGAGAAGTTCTATTTTCATCAAATCAAGTGTCATGACAACACATGGCACCTTTTAATTGAGTCACAAGTTCACAGGGGGAAAATCATAGTACTTCAAAATTTACAATGTTGCGGAAGATGACATGTGAATTGTGGGAAGTGTTACATCCCTTTCAACTGATATTCTATATCATGAAGCAAACACACATGGTGGCATGTGATTGTTTCAGAAGCCTAAAAACTACGTTGCTACAAGGTATTACTTTAGATTTGTGAAGCTAGGACAATGTAACATGTGGAACTGGGCAAAGGCATCCTAGCCCTTAGACTAAATAATATCATGAGGTCCATCCACATGATAGTTCATGATTGATTTTCAAGCTTGCAAAGTACTCAATGAAAATTCTTTAATCAAAAGATCAAAAGTCATGATTAAATGTGTGTTTGACAAGTGGCAAGCTCAAAAGGACTTGCAACCCCACAACCCTCAAGCTATACAATAGCTTGATTTTTAATTATGACTATGTGAGTGAGAGAAATCGTCATAAATGGTTTGAAATAAAATGATAAATGCATGCCTTAGATAAAATTTTAAAAAGTTGTGCCGCAATGCAAGGATGACACATGGCAAGCTCAAGCTGACCATTTAAAACACATGATAAGAGGAAATATATGAAAATTTTACAGTTGGAATAGGAGGGGATAAGTCATATTCTTTCCTCGAATGAATTCTTGAATGTTGTGCCATGATGTGACATGGTAAGTTCGACTGACTATACAACTAAGCACGACTTCTTAGCAAGCTACAAAATCGTGAAAAGTGGAAGGTTGTGAACAAATAAGTAATTGGCCATTTTAAAAAATTTATAAGTAAATAAAATTTTACCAGGCATGAATAAAATTGAAGATGTGAATATAAATCCAATTTACATGCCAACCAAGTAAGCAACTAAGATAGAGTTCAAACACTTTTAAATTTGAAAAGTAAGAAATTGACCAAATGAATACAAGCCTATTTTGATGCCATCTGAATGGGAAAAACACGTGTGACAAAGATGAAAGGAAAATAATTGACTCCTTAAGTTTACATAGCTAAAGTATGACTTGAGACTGAAACTACAATGGTTACAAAAGAATAAAATTGATAGAATATTTTTCCCAAAATGATATATTATGCCTTTAATTTCAACGTATGGAATGACTTATTATATAAAAGGGCTAAGAGTCTCAATCCACAATGGATTAATAGAAAAATATATTTGGCAATAGTTAAAAGGAATGAGTGTCAAATACCAAAAGTCATTTTCTCAAACTTCAACTGAAAATTGGGTAACTATAAAGTCTCTTTCAGAGCATATTTTACATGATGGAACTTATACTTTCTTGTTGGCCAATCAAAAAGAAGTAGCTATAATATAGGATATCACCTTATTGTTGTTCAATATTATTCATTTTGATCCTAGGGATCCAAACAAATGTGGTTAATTCATATGTTAATTAATGTAACCTATTTAACCCAATAGTTTAGAATGCATAAGCATCCCCAAATATGCATTATAGTAAACTATAATATGTATTCTAATTTACAAGGTATTGAAACAAATGGGTTTATGTTTTGTTCATCCAATAACAAGATTTTTTTTTTTAAATTATGTTTTACAAGACAATTATATTAAGCTATCTCTAATGCTAATCAAAACATTATTCAGCATTCCTATCAATAACCCATACTTTATAAGGAAATGAAAAGAGGGACTTTAAATTTGAATATGCAAACTTGTTCATTATATATTTTTTATTGATCAATAAATTTATTCATGCTCATGATTCAATATCATCTATGAGATTATTTGGAGATATGATGCACCTAACCATCCACATGACATTTGTACATAGTCCATAGTCCATCTCATTATTCTATACTATACAACTGTAACATTCTCCATTGTAGTAACCCATTTAGGTTAATAACCAATGCATTTAATAATGTTATCAAATATTTCTTTTAGTTGAATGATTTATCTATCCGATATTTCCTTTGCCACATAGTTGTGTACACATTGTACTAAAGTGGATTGTTCTAGGTGAGTATCTATATGCTATGATAAAATAGGTTGATGTGAATCTTTCATAATCTAGACTTTTTCCTCCATTAACTAACTTGATGAAATGCTTTCTCTTCCTCAATAATAATTCTTATCCTCAATAATTGAGTCTTCTTCTAAGTCCTATCTTCAAAATATATTTTTCTCAATTCATCACAAATTCATTCCAATCATTTATTATTCAATCTACTTTGAGTTATTCTCATTAATTCATAGATTTCATTTCATGTTGTATCTTGACAATAGGATTATTTTTAGCTATGTTTTCTTATGCTCACATTTAATTTTTCAATAGGTTGTACGGTAAGTTATAATCTAGTGCAGTATTCTTCATGCTTCTTTTTCAAGTTGTCTACACTTACATCTCTTGTAATTGTTTCCTATCTTGCTTGGTTTTATATTTTTTGCTAAGTAATTCCTTGTTTGTAGACATTCTGATGATATTGACTCTCTAGCTACCCTTCCTTAGGCTAATCGTATCCCACTTCCACAATAGAAATTTTACAACCACAGTTTCTTTGTTAGTGTCTTTTGTTTAATTATTCTTTTCTTCAACATTTTTTGATGATGGTGTAGGTTGTGTATAGATATCCTTCAATACTTGTAGTTATATTTCGCTTTGTCAGCTATAAAGTCCTTTGTTTGTCATAATATTTTATTATTTATTTTCTTTTCACACAAGAACAAGGGTCTTCATAAATTTCAATGTCCTTTTGTGTTTATGCTACACAAGCATAGAGTGATAAGGACTCAAGCATCCAATGTACCATCTATTTGGTTTCACACAAGGTTTAACTCATTGTTACTATAAATATCCTTTGACAATGCTCCCACTTATACAATGTTAACACATATGATACATTGATGGACTTAATGCAAACCCAACCAACTCATCCTACAAATCGTATATAAAACTAACACTGAGTTAAAAAGCCTTGTGTCTTACACTGGAATCAAACTCATCACAATGTCTCTATGGTATTAAGACAAAAAATAAAAAAACACAGTAATCAATAGATTATTTATTATATCAATAATAAATATGTCCTCTTTCATGATCCATTATAATATCACCAAATGATTTATAAGGTAAATCATGATTAAAATCATGAATAACTAACATAGCATGTCCAATCAAGATTAATACTTAATTTTGTGCCTAAGCAAAAATGAGACTAGGTAGGGCATTGAACTACTAACAATTTTCTTATATTTTCTAATTCGATGCTACACATACAAGTTTAAAACAAACAAGAAAACATTGGAGGTTCAGCAAAATTTTACTTTCATTAACAAAAAAATACATTAACACCTTGTACACAATCAATTGAGATCCACCAGATTCACAACAAAATTTATCACTTGATCATGTGAGAGGAAACGGAGCCCATGGTATTTCTCAATGTCTTTTTTAGTTCTATATTTTCTTTTTGATTCATCCTCATATGCATTGTTCACTACCAAGAATGGAGTTGGAACTCGTCTCTAACAATATAACAAATTTCATTACTTCACCAATGCATTCCAAATCACAATATTTAGAGGACAAATAAAAATGAAAAATGTAAAACAAAAAGAATGCAATATCATATTTCATACCACTAATTTAATTGTCAACAACTAATAAAAAGATAAGATAAATGATCCTTCATATTTACATATAACTAACTTGTAATGTTAATAGCCTCATTTAATTATATGTTATCTTATATGGAAAAATTATGTAATTTTGTTGGTGCATTAAAAAACCCAAAATAAATCAAAACACTTATTTGTATGCCTTACTAAAACAATTGTTTTTTGGGGATCGTATAGTTTTGTTTGTGCTTAAAGAACCTAATATGATCTTTGATTCCTAAAATGCAATATATTTCCACCCTCTTTGAGAGAGAAAAGCTTTCAACTTTATAAGGCAGAATATTCTTTTAATAATAAAAAGAAATATAAATAAAATATTACCTCAACAGAATAAAATCTGCTTAAAACATTGGCTCGTATTTCTCTTCCATAACATCTACACAATGTAAATAAAAAGAATAGACAAAACGTACATAATGAGAATGAGCTCACTTTACAATGGCTTATCACCGCTCAGATTTTCATGTGGACCGGACCAAGGCTTACGGTACGCCATATAATCTGCCTTCGGTAGGACCACCAAAAAAGAAAAATAGTCTGCCAATCCTTTATGCTGTCAAATAGAATCTTTCCCTTGAGATAGTTGCTACTGTAATTATTATATTGAACAAAGAGTGATCTATAACCCATCGATTCATGGAAGACATTTCATCCAATCACATCAAGGTCTATCCATGCCATCAATTTCTACAATTACGTTGTCTTTTCGTGTATATGCACCAAATCCAATAACCAACCAAAAAAAAAAAAAAAAGGTCAGAAGTGGAAATTTTTTAATAGATTTATTTTTGAATTCGAATTCGTTGTTGAATCAATTTTTTATAATATTAAAATTATTTTTTAATATATATAAAATTTTAAATTAATTGATTTGTAGTTTTATAAATAAGAGTTATGTTTTTCATACAGTTTAATATATAAGAATTCCATCTTAATTCACAAATTAAAATATAAAATCTATTCTAAAAATAAAATGATTATGTATTATATAAATCTAGTTCGTTTTATATAAATATAAGATATTAAAATTTAAAAATATCTATATAATTAACAATATATTATATCTTATTATATTAACGAAAAATACTTTTCAATAATTATTTTTAATAATATTTTTTTTCAAATTTTAAAAAATACTTTTTAATAATTAAATCAAAACAACTTCCCAGATAAACTAACACCCTTTCACTATAATTTTTTTTTTCATTCAAAACCATTATTTTATTACGTGACATTTTATTTAGAGGACCGTCGACGAAACCAATTAAAATTAGAAATACTCGTGCAAATATAGAATTTAATAATGTTGACAGCATGTACAACGATATGTGGTAAGAAGACAGCAGTGCTTTTGCTATTGTAAGTTCATAGTTTTGGAATTTCGTAATCCATTTGGAACAAGTGGGTGACTTATGGGCCAACGGGTGACTTATGGGCCAATGGGTGAAGTCGTTACATAATGGAGCGAACTTTTGAAATTAAGAGAGTTTGCCTTCTATCATGTAGCATCTTAGAATACTAAGAGTCGCGCCAGCATATGCTTCCATAGAGATAATGATGCAGTACAAGAGAAGTCAAGAATAATTAATCATTTTAGGTTTGTCTTTAGACTGATTGGGATGTATTGATTATATATAAGATTTGGATAAGTTTCGATATTAATGTCATTGGCTTTTTTAAATTTTTTTAAGGAAACAGGTTTTATGTTATTAATATAAATATATTATTGTGAAAGATTATTAAAAAAGAAGTAGCAGATGGTAAAAGATATATATTAAAGATAATTAAGGTTACATTTAAGAATGGAAGGTACAAGATAATAAAAGTAACAATTTAATTAGGGTTAATTTAAAGGAAGTTCAACAAGTAAGAAATAATATTTAACTTAATAAAAATATTTGAATAACAAACTTCACATTTGGGGTACAACTTTTTTTATCATTTTTTTAATGCATTTTTTTCAGTACAATTGATCATCGGTTATTGATGGGATTTACTATAATTTTTTTATTTAGTTTATATTTATTATGTACATGGTAAATTTTAGCGCCGAATATTCGTTAGTTCTTGAATATTCCAATTTTCAAATTTTATTTTTGACGATTTTTTAAGGTTAGTAAATGGGTTTGGATCATCAAAAATTTAGGAATATGAATTATTTTGGTGGTCAGTTCGCCAACCATTTACAATAATATTTTATATTACACTTCAATTAACCCCACACACTCACACACACACACACATAAACTACCATGGGTAACCATCAAAATATAATTCCGGTAACTACCCCATGATATTAGTACAATTCAGGTAGTCATTATGTGCATTGAAGAGCTAAAATAGATAAGTTTTGGGATAAACGAAAAAAAATTATTAAACCCCTTCCAAAAAAACTTAAATATTATTGCACTTTTCAATTCTTCTCGAAGTGCTATAAAAAAAATTTTAAAAAAAATTCTTGCAATCTGAGTCTCTATGCAAAAGTTATAGCCTCTAAAAGTTAACAATCAGTTACATCATTGGGTTATAATTTCATTCAGTTTCAACCATTTAGTGTATCTATTTGGTTGAAATTGAATGACATAACCAAATGGCATAACTAAATGACATAATCAATTTATATAACCAAATGACATAACTAACTACCAACTTCTAGAGGCCAAAAATTTTGCATACAGACTCAGATTATGAAGTTCTTTGTTTTAAAAATTGCACAGATATTTGAGAGGAATCCAAATAGACAATAATATTTAGGTTTTGTAAAAAAAATTATTTATATTTTTATAGATAATATTTAAACCCATTCGGTTTAGTCATTTGATGTAGTCGTTCGACAATATTATCCGATAGTTCCTTTCGACATCTTGATTCAGTGCAATTGAAAAGGTAGTACATGAGAAAAAGAATGAATCTTATATTTCTTTAAACTCATATCAAATCTTGATAGATTCGCTATCACTTATATAGGATTCACCATGTCGGTGAAAAAGTTTTCCATAGATTCACCAAATAATTCTAAGAGATTTTCCTATAAAGGCTCTAAAAATTAACCTTGATTATGTATATAGTTTTAATTTTTTAGATGTATTTTTTTTTAAAATTAAAAAGTTAGTTTAAATTAGAATAAAAATTATTTTAAATCAAATGTAAATGATTTATTCATTAAAAATAACATATATATGCTTATTTTATATATGTTTTTCTACGATTCTATTTGAATTTAATTATACTACATCCAAAACTAAGTTAAAGGTATCTTTAGGAAATATGTTAACATATTCATCATGTATTTGGGAACAAGAATTTGATCATGGACAAGAATCATGAATAAAATTTTAAATAATCTACTATCCTAGATGTCATTGGCTCATTCAGATTAATCCATGTAGCTTTAAAATAATATTTATTAATCTCTACATGAATACTTATAATATTTTAATTTTTAATAGTTGGAGAATAATTAATTAAAAAAATCTAAGATGAAGGAGTCTGCAAAGAGATAAAGAGAGAAAAAACCCCAAACTCTACAAGAACAATTGAATGAAGAGCCATTTTATTTTTAAATTGAATGTTCTTTGATAATATTTAGATAGAAGTCATTACATTCAATTAAAACCATTATGTTTTAAGCATGAGCCCAACATTTCTCACCCATTCAAAATTATGGATTGAAATTTGGAATATTTATCAAATATCTTGAAATTTCTACTGATTATATTTTATTTAAAAGGATGTTAATGTTGCATCTCCTTTTTTGAATCTTTTGCAAGAACAAACTAAAAAACATTCTGGTAAAAATCACATCTCATTGTGTTATGCATACCAACTTTTTTTTAGATGTTATTTTCTTAGTTACATTGTAGAGCATATCACAATGTGCATATTGGTCAATAAACCAATACTTGTACTCAATATTTTGATTATACTACCTCTCTTCACTATACAGTCATCAATGATATATATCATTGGTCATTTGGATATAGGGCCATAGTAATTATATTAATAATTTTATATTGGACTGCCACACATAGTACTTCACATGAATGGGAGGTCAATTACACCAAAAAAATAGGTATAAGATGGGTTATCACCTTATTGGTGTTCAATGCATCTCAGATTATTCCTAGGGTGAAGAACAACTAGGGTAATTTCATATGTTAATTAATGAAAAATATTTTACCCAATGGTTTAGAATGTACAAACATTCAAAAATATGCATTACTATGAACTTCAATGTATATGTTCTTTATCAAGGAATTGACACAAAAGTCTAATTCTTGTTCATCCAATAATAAGAAACATTCATTCTATACATTTATCAAGATGGTGAGATTAAGCTTACAAGTTTATTCAAAACTAGATATAGGATTAATCAAAAAATATATTCATATTTCCTATCATTCATCCATGAATTGTAAGGAAAAGATAACATGGACTTTAGATTAGAATGGTTGAACCCCTTCATTAGAGCTTGCTTATTGATCAAACAAATTCATTGTGCCCATATTTCAATACTAGATATGTGATGATTTCATGGCATGATCCACCCAACCACCCACATAGTGGTTACTTGTTGTCCAAAGTGAAACTAAGGAGTCCATCCCATTGCTCTATCCTTTGAGACTATAACATTATCAATTGTAGTAACTTAGATGGGTTAAGAACCAACATCTTCAATTATTTTTTCAAATATCTCATTTAGCTAATGAATTAATTTATTTGATCTTTCATTTGCCACATAGTTTTTAACATATTGTACTAAACTGGGTTCATCCAAACGAGTATGTTTACATTTTTATACCATAGATAAACATGAATATTTAATAATGGAGACATTGTGCTCTAATGACTAACTTTATCAAAAAAAAATTCTTCCTTGGAACTAATTATCCCTTTATATAATTTCATGTCTTCCATGAAGGTCATTTTTTTCCATATATATTTATCCCTTCATCATAAAGTCATCATGATCATTTACTATTCATTATATCCTAAGCTAATATCATTACTTATTAGATTTCATTTCATGTTATATTTTGACCATAGTATTCTTTGCAATTTTGTTTTCTTTTTCTCACATTTTATTTTCATTACATTATATGGTAATCTAACATTTCTTGTATTAGTCTTCATACCTATTTTACAATTTTATTGCACGTACATATCTTTCATGCATTTTCTATCTTGTTCGTATTTAAGTTTTTGCTAAATATTTATTTTTTTGTATACATTTTATTCATATTTACACTCTCACTTATCTTCTTTGGGATACTCATAGACCACTTTCACATTAAACATTTTTCAAACATCATGGCTTTGGTCATGGCCTCTATTTCAATATTTTTTACATCAACATTTACTATCGATTCCACTAGATTACTTATAGAGATCCTACTATAGATTTTATACTTCACTTTAATAGATATGAAGGCCTTGGCTTTTATTTTTATTTTATTATTTATTTTGCATTTACACATGTAAAATGGTCCTCAACAATATTAATTTCCTCTTATGTTTATTCCAAACAAGCATAGAGTGATCAGGACATAGTCATTGACTATTCCATGCATTCAACTACACCCAAGGTGAATCTCATTTCCAATGTGTTATTGGGATCCATGCTCCATAAAATGTCATTTGATGAATATTATGCTAGTTTCACATTGATTTAGATGATACATTGATGGATTATAGGTAAGTTACCCAACCAAATCATCTCATAGTTAGTATATAAAATTATGACCCTTACTAAAACATGCCTCTTTCACATGCACAAAAATCATATTGAGACCTATATGGTACGAATAAATATAAATAAAATCACATTCATAAATTCCTTATTTAATAATTAAATACTAAATATTTGATCTTCAATGATCCATTATAATATATCCAAAGCATATAAAAGGTAAATCAAGATTTAAAAAAATCAATAGATAACATATAAAGTGGTCCAACCCTTATTATTTATTAACCATGTGCCTAACCCAAAATGAGGCTAGGTAGGGTCTTACATGATTCCCCACCTTTATGAAACTTCATTCCAAATTTTGGTTATCATATTAATTATGCTTGTAGATGC
Source organism: Torreya grandis (assembly GCA_037957365.1). NCBI lineage: Eukaryota > Viridiplantae > Streptophyta > Pinopsida > Cupressales > Taxaceae > Torreya > Torreya grandis. The sequence goes on along the minus strand of JARHVA010000738.1, from coordinate 4,189,782 downwards.
ATCCATCAATATTAGTGATAACCAAATATAATATCCTCAATATAACATCTCATTAATGTGTTTCAAATATTGAAATAAATATATTTACTTTCACTTGTGTTATCATGATCATCAGTTTCACAAAAAAATATAAAATGTATCACCAATGGAATAAAAACCATGAAAGATCAATTTTCAACATCCATCCATGAGGTATTTTTATCGATCAATGGATACACCATGTTGTACATTACCACAATACTAATCATATCATCAACAAGCTGAGTAAATATCTAAGTTTTTTCAACATTATCAAACATAACTAGATTACAAAACATAGCTGTCAAATCAATGATGCAAGGATACACTTTTTCATATAAGATATTATAGAATAAATAAATTTATTCTTACTCAAGCATATAATTAGTACACAAGGAGGAACATAATTTATTAAACATCTATCATTTATGGGTAATTATAATATATCTATGTAATAGTCCATAATTACAGTAAGGATATATCATAAATCAAACATTTGTAATGGAAATTATACTGTTCAAAGAATATATCATCATTTTGATAGATAAAACATCCACTTGGGGTAATTTTAATCAATTATAACATCATATGGTATTAATAGAATGCTTTGATCAGCCAATCACATTTGAAAACTACTCATTTACACAAAATTAGGCATGCATGTTTTCATTCAAATTTAATATCTCAATCATTAAGAGCAATAGTGCATTGAATAAAAATCCCTATAATCGTCATGCATAATCAATTAATGTCTCAATATCTCATTATAAATCAAATTCAAATTCAAAACAATCATCATACATTTTAAAGTAGCATACACATGCACAATCAAGAGTAATTTTCACCTAAAATGGAATACTTGAAACATATAAACAATAAAGTACACACAATAGTATACTCAATCAACATACACATAAAAAAATCTATAAAATTTTACATACATCAAAAGGCTCTCACAAAATAATACATCACATTGGAAAAAACCATATCCATTCACAATCAATAGTGAATGCACATTCATAACAAAAACATAATTTTTAAAAGATCACTCTTAAATATAGGCAATGAAATCACAAAAAAACAATGATCTATTAGATAATATATAATCATGTCAACATAAAGGTGTTGCATTGACCCAATATTCTTTGTATAAATTATGTTGTTATCCCAGCATGAATCTGCTCATGTTTAATTAATTTTATTTTAGGTTTTGTCAAAATTAAAACATGGACACTCTTGTTCATTAATATGCATGTTGTCTCAAAAAAAAATTAATTTAGGTTTTTTTAATATTAATGGAGATGTTTCAAATAAACATCCCCAAAATATATGGCCAAAATAAATCATTTTAGTTATTTAACATTTGAATGTTTACCTAAGTATTAGATAATTAGTGTCTACACCAAAGGAACAAAACTATATCGGATAGAGAAACATATAATGTAACAATTATAATGTTGAATACAATGTTTTAACTTATTTACAATGTCATCTACAAATCAATCACGCAATTTGTGCCTTGAATTTCAATTTAAGATCTCACCATATATTAAACTATTCTTCTTGCTACAACAAGAAGGTCATTGCCCATCTTCAAATGGAGATGAATTACCATACAACCAAAGAGTTTTGCGAAGATATCATGATATGACTTGAGATAAACATTATAATGTTGACTATTGCAAATCAAGGTGAAAAAAATCAGCATGTTCATCCACATATTCCACAAAGGAACTTCATTGTGAAAAATCAATCACTCACCTAAGCCAACAAGAATTTAGATTCATCACATTAGCATATAGTCAATAAAAATAAATCAAGATGATAAAACAACAGCATTAATTGAAATGCAATTAATAAAAATGTAATTAAGTAAACAACACTAAATTTTTTAACATGAAATCAAGCGAAAACAACAAGGATGGAAAATATCACAACAAGAACAGGGTGCCCAAACCCATAACAACTGAGGATCTAGGTGTTATCAAAGCATACATCACATGAACATAAAATAATAGTTGTGTATATCATGGAGATATTTCACTGAAAATAGTAGTTTTGGACTTAAGCATCTCTATCATACCTTAGTGTAGGCCTCTACGCTATGTAGAAAATATATCCACTAAACCCAATAGAACTAGTAGATGTAAAGCTCTATTCTTGTTTTGATCCAACCCACCAAAATAATATCCAAGATGAAAAATAATAATTAAGATTAATAATTAAATAATTTTAAATAAAATAGCCTAGCTGATATTTTCCAAGATGAGAAACTCCACAAAGAAAATTTCCATAATTGAAATTAGATCGAAAAATTACGAAAATAAATATAATCCTGCAAATTAATGAAATAAAATATACTACAGTCATATGGAGAGTCATTATGTAAAATAACAAATTTTTATGCATCTAAAATTTGTAAAAACAAGATAAAGATCAATCAAAGTGCTTGGACATAACACATACACAACACTAGGCTACCAATTTCCTTTCCTAAACATATATGCTCTAAACTAGACATAATTCCAATTATATAAAAGGATTGTCATGTTTTACATTTTTAGTGGAGCTACAACAAAAACTGTTAGTCTATTATCAAAACATGACAACATATTAAGCATTACAATAATGCTACCAAAACTTAATATTGTTTTATCAACCTATCTTAGGGATATAAAAACTCACCACTAGTTTCAAAATGGGTCCAATTCAATATCTTCTTATATATTTTTTAAAATTACAAAGCACAAAACTATAATTAACATTTTTTTATGGGTCCTAGAGTGATGAAACTATCTCACAACCATCAAGTGGTCTATTTTTTCCATCTATAGTGGTTTTTCTTTACTTGTTCAAGATTCAATGTTCATATTATCAATTTAAAAGAGTCTTTGAAGCTTGAGATCTATTTTAACTCTTCCTTGTACTGACTTATATTCAGACCATCACATAACACCTAAATACATATGTTTCTCTTTAAAATGTTAATTGTTTTATTTCATATGCACAAAATTAATCCAAAGCATTTCCCCAAATCCCAATATAATTTGATGATGCTCTAATACCATTGTCTAACACCCTCTTGTGCTACTCCCAAAACTAGCTAAATTTTTTTCATGTAAATAATATAATTATAGTTGTTCAAATATAATAAACCTATAACCTTTCAAGACAATCCCCAAAATTTATCTTAAATTTTTAATAACAAATATTGTGTTTACATCCATCATTAATCCCTTTGGACTAATATGGAAGGTCGATCAAATTTTACTTATTTTGATAATAACCAAGTTACACTCCTAAACCTATGCATTCTTGGCCCAGAAAAAACCATTTATCAATGTTTCGCTCTAAGACATGTTTTTAAAGTAATTTGATCAATTATATTCTTTATCAAGGCACAAAAATGTGTACAGTTAACCATTTTCCACCTACATAGAATATCAGGTTCAGTGCCATCGATTAACAAGGATCACAATTATTTCCCAACATAATTTAAATGAAAACAAAATTTTCCCTAATATTTTACTACATCCACGTATTTTGATGGTTTGACATGAAGGAAAACCATCTATCTTAAACCAAGCACTCATAGGTCATTATGGCTAACCAAGTCTTGGGCCTTTCTAGATGGCTAATGTTGTGTCCCCTCTTCTTACACCTAATGCTACATGGCATAATTTATCACAATAAAAAGTATATTTAGTCATTCAAATATGATTATTTCCATTTTTGCATGATCAAATGCCATGACAACACTTGGCACCTCCTAATTGATTCACGAATTCAAAAGGGGGGAAATCCTACTACAACTTCCAAAATCTAGAATGTTGTGGTAAGATGACAAGTGGCTTTGAGTGATGACCACATCCATTTAGACTAAAGTTTTACATTACGAAGCCAACCTACATGATGACATGTGATTATTTCATAATCTTGTAAACTACCTTGCTATAATGTATTAATTTAGATCTATGAAGTTGAGACAATGCAACATGTGGAACTTGGCAAAGGGGTCAGACCCCTTAGATTGAGAAATATCATGATGTCCATCCACATGGAATTTGATGATGGATAATCAAGATTATGAATTACTCAATGGAAATTCATTAGTTAATAGATGAAAAGTCATGTCTAAATGTGCATTTGACAAGTGGAAAGCTCATTAAGACTTAAACCCACAAAAAATGAAGTTCTATAATAGCTCGATTTTTAATTTTGATTATGTGAGTAACATAAATTGTGACACATGGTTTGAAACAATTGGTAAGTGCATGCCTTAGAAAAAATTATAAAAATTTGTGCCATAATATGACAATGACACATTGCATGCTCAAGCTGACTATGTACAACAAATGACTAAGAAGAATTATATGAAAAATCTCAAAGGGGTACAAAGCATTCAATCTTATTATTTTCGTATATGTCTTAGTGAATGTTTTCCCATGATGCAATTATATTACATGTAAGTTTAACTAACTGTCCAAACAAGTGTGACTACTTGGCAAGTCACAAAACCATGACAAGTGTTATGTTGTGAACTACTTAGTGATTGATCATTTTAAACAATTTTTTAGTAAATAAAATTTGACCAGCCATGAATAAAACTGAAGATGGCAAGACAAATCTAGTTTACACAACAAACAACTAAGCAACTAAGATAATGTTTAGACACTTCTAAAATTATCAATGTAAGAACCTAACCAAATGAATACAAGCCTATTTTTATGGCATCTAAATGGGAAAAAGACATGTGACCAAAATGAACAACAAATAACTAAGTCCTTAATTTTTCATAACCAAAGTATGGCCTGACATTGAAACTACAATGGTCATATAAAAATTAAAATAGAAATGATGTTTTTTCCCAAAATGATATATTCTAAATTTAATTCCAATGCATGGAATGACTTAGTATATAAAAATGATAATAATCTCAATCCCAAATGAATTAACACCAAAATATATTTTATCAAAGCTAAAGGAATGAATGTCAAATACCATAAGTCATTTTCGCAAACATCATCTAAAAATTAAGCAACTATGTAGTCTCTTTATGAGCATCCTTTACATGATGGAACTTATACCTACTTATTAGCCATTAAAAACAAGAAGGTATACTATGGGATATCACCTTTTTATTTTTCAATACATCTCACCTTGATCTTGGGGAGATGAGCAAACATTGTTGATTCATATGTTAGTTAATGTATACTATTTAACATAATAATTTAGAATTAATAGGAATATCCAAATATGCATTATAATAAACTGCAATATATATTCTCACTTACAAGTTATTGACTCACATGGGTCTGAGTCTTTTTCATCCAAGAATAAGAGACATTCATTTTAGGTGTTTTACAAGATAATTATATTAAGCTAATTTGTTTCTTCAAAACTAGATCTAGTATTAATCAAACCAATCTTCAATTTATTATCAATAATCCATACTTATAAGTGAATGAAAAGAGGTACTTTAAATTGGAATATGTGCACCTGCTCAATACATCTTGTATGTTGATAACAAACTTATTTTTGCTCATGATTCAATATTGGATATGAGATAATTTGGATAATGATGCACCCAACCATCCACACGACATTTGTACATAGTCCATAGGGTAAAATTGATGAATCCATCTCATTGCTCTACCCTCTATAGCTATAACATTCTCTATTATAGTAACTCAGTTTGGTTAGCAACTAATACATTTAGTACTGTTGTCAAACATATATTTTAACTAAATGATTTTTTTTTTGATATTTCCTTTGCCATATAGTTGTGTACACATTGTACTAAAGTGGTCGGTCGAGGTGAATATCTATATGCTATGACACCATAGGTGTATGTGGAGCTTTCACAATGTAGACTTTGTCCTCCATTGACTAACTTGTTGAAAGACTTTTTATTCATCACAACTAATTCTCCCTCTCTAGAATTGACTATCTTCTTTGAAGTATTTCTTATACATATATCTTTCTCCACTAATCAAAGAGTCATCCTAATAATTTATTGTTCAATCTATGTTAAGTTAACCTCATTAATTCAGAGATTTTATTTCCTAGTGTATCTTGACAATAATATTCCTTGTATCTATGTTTTCTTCTACTCATGTTTATTTTTGAAGTAGGTTGCAGGGTATGTTGTCATTTGTTGTAGAATTCTTCATCCTTAGTTTGCAAGTCGTCTACACCTACATCTCCTGTAGTTGTATCATATCTTACCTATCTTTTTTTTTTAGTAGCTATTTGCTTATAGACCTTCATATCATATTGACTCTCTAGTTGCCCTTACTTAGGCAACCTATATCCCACTTTCACATTAGCCATTTGTCTGCCATCATGACTTTAGTTGTGGCCTTTATTTGATTTTTTTTCTTAAAGATTTATTGTGGATCATGCCATTAGGAGGTTTATAGATATCCTTCTATACTTGTAATTATATTTGACTTTTTTGGCTATAAAGTCCTTTGCTTCTCTTCATATTTTATTCTTTCCTCTTCTTGCACACATAGACAAAGGTCCTCATAAATTTCAATGTCCTCTTATTTTTATGCCACACAAGCATATAGTGATAAGCACTCAGGCATCCAATGTGCAATATATATTTTTTTTCACATAAGGTGAATATCATTGCCAATATGTTGCTTAAATCCATGATTACTATAAACATCCTCCCAATTGTAAAACATTAACTCAGATGGCACAATGATGGACTTAATACAAACCCGACCAACTCATCTCATAGATGGTATACAAAATTTGGACCCATTTAAAATACCGTGTGTCCTACATATGGACCAAACTCATCACGATGTCTCTATGTTATGAAGAGATAGATATTAAATCACATTAATCAATGCCATACTTATTATATCAATAATAACTATTTTCTTTTCCATTATCTATTATAATATCACCAAAGGACTTATAAGGTAAAAGATGATTACAATCATGAATAAATAACATAATAATGTGTCCAACCTGAATTTATACTTAACCATGTGCCTAAGCCAAAATGAGGCTAGGCGAGGCATTAAACTACTGACAAGCTGTTTATATTTTGTTATTCAATGATACATGTACATGATTAAAACAAAGAAGGAAACATTTGAGGTGGAACACAATTTTACTATTATTAACAAAAACTAGGCTAATGCCTTTTACACAATCAATCAAGATCGACCAAATTCACAACAACATTTATCACTTGAACATGTGAGAAGAAATGGAGGCCATGATATCTCTCTATATTGTTCTCACTTATAGTTTTTTTTTTTAATTCATCTCTACATGCATTATTTACCTAACAAGAATACAGATGGGACTCATCCCTAACAAGATAAAAAATGTCCCTATTTAATATTAAGCTACTTCACCAATGCATTTCAAGCCGCAACATTTAAAGGGGTAATAAAAATGAAAAAAAAATGTTGAAGGGATCCAATATCATACTTAATACCACTAATTTAATTGTCAACAACTAATAAAAAGTTATGAAAAATGATCTTTCATATTTACATACAACTAACATATAATATTAATAATTACATTTAATTTTATATATATAAATGTGTATAACTTACTACCACAATTTTCCCAAATCATTTGGTTTTGTTTGTGCCTAAAGAACCCACTATAATCGACTCCTAGGATATAATATATTTTAACACTTTGGAAGAGCAAAGCTGGTAACTTTATAAGTTATACTATTCTTTTAATATTAAAAAGAAATACACATAAAATATTACTTCAACGGAATAAAATCTTTTTAAAACATTGGCTCAAATAACTCTTCCATACCATCTATAGATAGTCAATTATAAAATTAGACAAAACATACATAATGAGAATGTGCTGACCTTAAAATGGCTTATCACCGCTCAATGTGTTGTCCTACGACACCTCATAGAATCTAGCTTCGGTAGGATCACGATGTCTGCTATCTTTTAAAATAAAATAGCCTGCCAATCCTTATGGTGTCAAATAGAATCTTTCCTTTGCGATAGTGGCTACTGTAAAATTTATATTTAACAATAGTGATCTATAATCCATCGAATTCATGGAAGACTTTTCATCCAATCGCATCGAGGTCTATCCATGCCATCAATTTCCATAATTAGATTGTCTTTTCGTATATCTTTATGTTTGATGGTTTCTTTTCAAAGTCAGAAGTGGAAAATTTTAATATTTTTTTAATGGATTTCTTTTAATTCAAATTTAATTTTGAATTAATTTTTTATAATATTAAAATTATTTTTTAATAATTAAATTTAAAATTTTAATATATATGAAATTTTAAATTGATTGATTAAATGAGTTATGTTTTTCACATTATATAGTATATAAAAATTTTATCTTAATTTTTATTTGAATAAAATAAAAAATATGAAATTCATCTTAATAATAAAATAATATTGTATCATATAAATTTAAATTCAATTTATGTAAATATAGATTATTGAAATTTAATAATTTTATATAATTAATATATATTGTATTTTATTATATTAATGAAAATACATTTTTCCAAAATAAATTCAATATTCTCTTTCCTAATCTTTAAAAAACAATCTTAATAAATTCTAAGATAAAATAACTTACCACATAGACTAATACCTTCTAATAGAAATTTTATTATTATTAAAAATCATTATTTTGTAACGTGACATTTTATTTGGGGGACCATTGGAGGAATCAATTGAAATTAAAAATACTCGTGCAAATATAGAATTTAATAATATTAACAGCTTAAATGTACACATTTTACAACGATATGTGGGAAGAAGACGGGAGTGTTTTTACTATCGTAAGTTCAACATATCTTTGTAATTTCGTTATCAATTGAGATTAAGTGGGTGAAGTCGTTTAAGAATGGAGTGAACTTTTGAAATTAACAGAGTTTGACGTCTGTAAAGTGGCATCTCAGAATACTAAGAGTTGCGTCACCATATGCTTCATAGAGACAACGATGCACTACCAGATAAGTAAAGAATAATTAATCATTTTAGGTTGTTTCCAGTGACTGGCAGATACTGATACTATATAAGGATTGGGATATGTGAACTGAATGTTGCCTCCTCTATAGGTTCGCATTTTCCTCTTTTTGGTATTAATACTGATGGGTTTCACTATGGTTGGTTTATTTAATTTATGTTTATTATATATATGGTTTTAATTATTTTGGTTGGAATTTTTTTAATTAAAAAGAAAGTTTAAATTTAAAAGGGGATTATTTTTAATTAATTGTAACTGATTTATTCATTAAAAATAATATATATGTTTATTTTTTATAAGTTATTATGTGATTCTTTTTTAATTTAATAATACTGAATTTAAAATTCAGTAAAATATATATGTAAAAATGATGCTAACATATTTTTTATATATTTATGAACACAAATTTGATCATCAAGTAATTATGAATAGAATTTTAAATAATAAAGAATCTTAACTGTCATAGAATCTTTTAGATTAATTCATGTATTTTTAAAATAAGATTTATTAATCTCTACAGAAATATCTATATTAATTTGTTTTTAATGATTTGTAAAGAATTAATAAAAGAATTTAAAAGGAACCAGTCTCTAATAAAGTAAAAAGATAATATACTCCAAAACCACTTGAATTTTCTTTGATAACATTCAGATAGGGCACTTTCCTTTCATTTCAAATCATTATGAATTTCAAAATATGAGCCCCTAATTTTTCACCCATACAAAATTATGGATAGAAATTTTGAATCTTTTTCAGGTATCTTTATATTAGTTGTGAAAATATTTTTCGTAAAAATATTTTAATGTTGTATCTCCTTTGTTGAGTTTTTTGCAGGTATAAAACTCAAAATCAGTCTAGGAAAAATCACATCCAAGTAAATGTAAGAGTACACCATTTTGTTATGTTGTGCTTGGTATGCCAACATAATTGCAGAAGCTATTTTCCTGGTTACTTTAAATTCTATACTTTTTGTCTTTATATGATTATTTTAAGAATATTTTTATCAAAAAATTTACTCAACATATTAAGTTGATTTTGAAAACATATAATTAAATCTAAGAGAAAAATAATTTAAGTTGCAAATGATAAAATTATAATGCAAATTGTAAAAAAACTAAAACCAATCACATCACCTAGAAATTTAAAAATAAAATCTTCTAAATCATGAGAATATGGTCCAAAAAATATAGGTATAAAAGAACAGACTTACTTCACATCTTTAATATTATGGATGCTATCTGTAGTATTATTTTGATATCAATATATAAACAAAATAAAAAATACTTCCATATAAAAATATTATTAAAAAAATAATTAAAATTAAAATATTAAATATTTAAATTATAATATATTATAAACCTGTCTAATTTTATTTTTTTAAAATCTACCAAACAACAATATATTTTACATTTTTTAACCTTTACTTTATCAAATAACATTAAGAATTCTATATAATCATTTTTTCGATGATTCCTCTTTAATTTTAATCCGTATTATTTTGTCTCTGCCCACTTAAAAACATATGCACCTCTAACTGTAACCAAAAAAACATAGCCAAAGCATTCCTGATCTTGATAGGTACAAAGGTGTCTGCCATATAGTAATATAAATTAATCTAGAATAGTGTTACCCACATGAAATGCTTCTTTCGAACTAAGTGTAATCACAGTATTTATATTGAACACGAGTGGTATCCACGTAAGCAATTTTAGTGTCCTAGATTGTCGTTTTCAAAACCCTTAATCTTATAGGCATACACAGATTAAAATTATCTTTGACAACGAGAGGGTTTCAATGTCTATTGGATTAATTCGTTATGTTAATATGGGGGACCGTTAGAAGGCATCAAATGTTGACACCGTACAAGTACATGTTAGCATGGCATCTTTAAATAATAAATTTGATAATGAGTTCGAAAATTATTAACAGAGTACATTATCAATAGGTAAAGTTTTTCAAAATAATAATTTTTATTAATTTATATTGAATGAATTGAAATAATTATAACTCAAATCATGTTTAAATAAGTCTCAACTCAAAATTACAGTTGATATGTAAAAATAGGAAAAAAAAAAAAATCTAAAAAACAAGTATGTTTTTAACAGTTGTTATTTATAACATGTTTTGCATGTAAGCATGCACAACTCTAAGAATCTCTAAAAATGCTCAAAAAAATAAAATTATCCTATGGAACGAAATTCAACTAAAGTTTACATTTGGTTCCAAAAATATATAATTTTTAAAAATAAAACATTTTCGAAAAAATCATTAAATGTTAATTTCGGACCCTCAGATGATCACTTATGGTCTAATATTGAAATTAATTTCGGACCCACAAATAATCACAAATGACCTTTTTGAGATGGACGTTTTAATGCATAGAAAATCTCAAACAAAACAACCAATAAAAAATTATGACCCCCAGAATGATGACCTATTTTTTTTGCATCATTAAATAGATCATTCACGACCAACGTCTTCCCACCTAGAAATCCTCCACAAATTTAATTTTGTTTTAACATTTCTTCTTATTTTTCTTTTGTTTGCTCTTCTCTATAATTTCTAGTTTGCAGATTAGAGTGTCAACTGAAATCTCCCTAAAAATTCATATTTGTTGGTGACATTAACTTCTTGATTTCTTCCTTACTAATACCATGTCTTTGGAAAGCACCATAACTAAGGCCTATGCTTTCAATATTTTGTTTCTTTTTCTTTCATTTTGCTTTGGCGAAGATGCTTGGACTCTGGAATCTATGAAAAGAGAGACTGGACTTGAACCTGTGAGCAATGAGCCCAATCCTTGGAAGGGAGTTATGGAACTGAAAAATGAGGCCACTGACAGCTTTGGGCTCGAGGAGTGGAAGCCCATAGTAACATCAAAGCAGATGCTTCCATACAGCCTTCCTACGAGAGGTGATGAGGGACTTCATCAGTTCAACCAGGCCACATTTTTACCTTCGTATCCGAAACATGAAGAAGTCAGTAGCAAAAAGATGGAGGAAGATATGGGTGGTATTACAACTAAGAACTTAGGACATAGCCCTCGAATCGGCCACAATAATCCTCCTGGGGAAAGGCATTAAATCCTTCACAAGAAAGCCCTTAACCAGTGCAAAAGATTAGTCTCTACACTTGTAATTAACCATTGTATTGGTTTTCAATTATCGTATTTAAATGCTATATAGTGTGAATATGAACATAAAGTGAAGTTGTGGTATGGAATATGAATGGCATCAGCCTAATCGCTCAAGAACTTAACAGAATATTAAAAAAAAGTCCGTAATAATTCTGTAAACAATGGTTGCCATTTTCCTTTTTATCTTCACAACTCAGCATATCGAATTACATTTGATGATGAAAGAGATTGCAAGCTTCTGTAGTATGGTCCAGCTGTAAAATAAAATAGTTCACTCTTCTGTACTTTCGTTATCGATTTCGAATACTTGGATGGCTTATATAGCATTGACTTTGATATGACTTTTAACAACTTCAAATTTAAACATCTTTCGAGTTGGGTATTAGAAAAATGAGGAGTCACACAAGCCCGCTTCCAAACAGATATCAGTGCACCATAAAATAATAGGAGAATTGATATAATTTTTTATTTTTTTTAAAATAACTTTTATATTTTTAAATGTTTAATTACTTTTTCACTCTAGATTTATATTATGTGAATAAATTGTATGATGTTATTTTTTTAATTTGAGATTTGGATATCTTCATTAATATCAAAAAGTATTCGATTGGTTTCCCGACAGGTTAGCATTTGTTCCTTTTTTATATTAATATTGATAAGTTATAATATAACATTAATAAGTTTATTAGACACACACACATATATATATATATATATTAAAAATCAAAATTTATAATATTGTCATATGTATTATAGAATTTTTTTGAAGGTATCAATTTAATCAATTTGACTGTATGCGTGTTTTGAAACATATTAATCATTCATTTTTTTTTTTGTCGATCAGTTTTGGTGCATGCTAAATAAGTTTTATTAATTGACATCGCTTCTTATATTTTATTTAAAATGATAGGAAAGCTTGTGTAGCCCTTATTTATGGTAAAAGTCAAAATGGTAGAATGTAAAAATGGTGAGCCTATAGTGAAGCTTATGTTAGTTTTATGATCATATTTGAAACAATCAGAAAATTCAACACAATGAACAATGAACACAACAATATAACCTAGGAAAACCCTCCAACTTGAAGGGAAAAAAATCCAGCAACAATGTATCTATTATATATTGAATGATAAGAACAACAATATACTTTACAGTGGCCAAATCCAAGGCCTACAGGAATGGCTTCACTTCTTGAAGCACAATGAATAAGATCACACTTGATAAATCTAATTTGCTCTTGAAATAACTTGATCTACTCCTTAGAAGTCTGCTCTACCTTTTCAATTATTCTTCTCCTTATTATCTTCAACAATGAGAAATCACTCTACATATATGCAAGTGAGAGGAAGGAGACGCATCTATTCAATTTCTCTGTCAGCCTTCACCAAACAAATTATGTCTTAAATAATACAATAAGTTGGGCTGGAAGTGCGACCCTGACGCTGCTCCTTCAACAACAACACTCCCTCTCAGCTAGGGAGGATACTTCCAGCTACATAAGACATATCACCTCATTGTGATGTCAACCAAAATGGTTACAACAATGCATAGTATGTACAAGTGTTCATCACTTTAAATGATATCCACCATGGTTCTTCAAGAGGTTAGAATCAAGGGATTTCACCTTGAATTTCTCTCATAGAAAATAACATATTATCAATGGATATCAGCTCAAATTTCTCTCACAGAGAAGAACTCGTTATCAAGGGATTTCACCTCGAACTTCTCTCTCAGAGAAGAACTCGCTATCAAGAGATTTCACTTGGAACTTCTCTCACAGAGAAGAACTCATTATCAAGGGATTTCACCTTGAACTTCTTTCACAGAGAAGAACTCATTATCAAGGGATTTCACCTCAAACTTCTCTCATAGAGAAAAACTCGTTATCAAGGGATTTTACCTCAAACTTCTCTCACAGAGAAGAACTTACTATCAAGGGATTTCACCTCGAACTTCTCTCATAGAGAAGAACTCGTTATCAAAGAATTTCACCTCGAACTTCTCTCATAGAGAAGAACTCACTATCAAGGGATTTCACCTTGAACTTCTCTCAGAGAGAAGAACTCACTATCAAGGGATTTCACCTCAAACTTCTCTCACATAGAAGAACTCGTTATCAAGGGATTTCACCTTGAACTTCTCTCATAGATAAGAACTCGTTACCAAGCATAACTTTGGTGGCTTCTACAATAGATCCATTCTCCCTTTCTGCAACACCATTCTATTGAGGGTTGTAAGGGACACAGAACTCCCTCTTAATTCCTACTTCAATACAAAAGTTATGGAATCCTTCAGAGGTGTACTCCCATCCATTGTCAGATCTCATATGTTTGATTATTTTACATGATAAGTTCTCTACCTGATCTTTAAAATCTTTGAACCTCTCATGTACTTCTTTAGATTCCATGGCATAACCTTTGCAAGTACCTACTTGCTCCTGGTAGAATTTTGGAAGACTTGTGACCATCTTCTCCATGATAGGTAGAGCTCTAAAGTGTAGGTGATCCAATCTTCAATGCCAAAGATCACACAAGCTTGGAGAATCATGTACTAATGCCTGAAGTGGACAAGTGATTAGCCTATAGAGGCTCTCATTTCTAACTCCAATTAGAGGCACATTGAGGTAGCTAGAAACAGAAGTAGTTGGTGATTAATTCCAACACTCCCCCATTAATCACAACTACTCCTATCTATGATGCACAATAGATCTCTTTTCAGCTCTGTGGAGCTCTTAATTATTGAAATCCAATCTATGACCATTAATATAACCTCTTGATGGCTATTTCTACTATCTCACAATGCATTTCATCATTTACATCCTTCTTCAATACATATCTACTCATCTCTTTTCAATGCCTTGGTTGCTTTCACACTTATGTGGGTTGCTACCACATGAACATACCTTCTATCATTCCCATGAGATCCTTAGCTTCAGCTCTCTCCAACCTCAATCTTTTCCATGCTCGTAATTGATCGATTTTCTTCACATTCTATAATTCTAGACTCCAACAAGTTAGGATCCATGCAAGAGTACGTGTCAACTTCTTCTTAAGCTACATATCTTCATAGCTACAATTACACTATTTATTCTTCACTCCAAATATCCACATTTCATCTTGGAAGGTAGATGATCTAAATCTCCTTCCACAGCTCTCTACACTTATTCTTTGGTTCCTTTCTACATAAGCATTACTACTGCAATCGCTTCTCTCTAAATCTCCCACAATTAACTTTTAGCTCAACTTTTATAGGCTTCTCAATAATGATCTCCTTTCTTTCATGATCTCTACTTCAAACTTCCTCACCAGGGCTATTGGTACTACTCGACTGAGCTCTATCCTCTAACGAAATAGATGCCCATCCTCTACCATGCTAGCTTTGCTCTTCTCCAGTTGGCTTCTTTTCATCACTACACACTATACACCCATGATCTCAGATTCAACACTCTGATAACTCTCTTGAATTTTTTGCCAACACTGAGTTGGCTTTTCCTCATTTTTGGTCTTCTTGAGCTAAGGTGAGTGTTCCAGTAATTATTGATCTCATTATCTATTCGATTTGGCAATCATCTTACAATCAGTGACCACCTATTTATCAATATTTTTGGGGAGAGAGCTCAATCCACCCTCACCATGAACTGTGATATATTTTCTCAAAACCAAATCCTCTTGCATAGTCCAAGCACCATGATTGAGGATAGAAAGTTTAGAGCAACATGGAGATCTACCCATGCTTAATTATTAACTAGATAGAAAATCAGCTTGAATGGTTACCTCTTTTCACTAGGCTTCAATGTGTACTTAGTACAAGAGGTTGGGGAAGCATCTCAACAATTTACTCTGACTGATGAGCATGAGATAAGCATCAATATTATTATTTCCATAGACTGATCAGAAGTCTGCCATACCGAGTAAATTTTACACATTTGTTATTGTGTCTACATTGAATTTTGATACAACTTTTTCTAAGCATGGGATATGTCAAAACCAATATTTTCTTCATCTTGATGTCTTTCTTTTTCAACTACAACTTTTCTTCTTCTCTGATGGTTTGAGAACTTTAGTTTCCACAAACTTGGCCAAGTCATTTTCTTCCAAGGTGAGCATTATTCTTTACCTCCATGATGTGATGTTGGATGCTCCTTCAAGTCTATCCTCAATATTAAGACCGTTCACCATCTTGACTAAAATAGGGATAGACAAGAGATATAATCTTCAATAGAGTATTGCTACAATGATAAATATGATCATGACTTTCTTCAAACCCACTCTGATACCATGTTAGTTTCACGATCATATTTGAACCAATCAAAAAATGCAACACAATGAACAATGAACACAACAATATACCCTAGGAAAATCCTCCAACTTAAAGGAAACAAATTAGCAACAATATATCTCTTATATATTGAATGATAAAAACAATAATCTACTTTACAATGGCCAAATCTAAGGCCTACAGATATGGCTTCACTTCTTAAATCAAATTAAATAAGATCACACTTGATAAATTTAATTTTCTCTTGAAATTACTTGATCTACTCCTTAGAAGTCTGCTCTACCTTTTCAATTATTCTTCTACTTATTATCTTGAACAATGAGAAATCACTCTATATGTATACAAGTGAGAGGAAGGAGATGCATCCCTTCAATTTATTTGTCAGCCCTCACCAAACAAATTATGTCTTAAATAATACAATAAGTTAGGCTGGAAGTGGGAGGCTGACACTGCTCCTTCAACAACAACAGCTTATAGTAGGTTTATGTGTAGCAACTCATCGAAATTGTCATTACCCTAGTTTTTTTCTATATGAGTAATTAAGGTATGAAGTAATCTTGCATCCAATAAAAATAGAGTGATGTGTTTTTGATGTTTTATATGTTTTTCATTTCTCTAATTTTTGTTTTGACATGAAAAACTATCTTTCATTTCTGTACTTTTTGCTTTGACATGAAACGTTGATGGAATAAAAATACTGAGTAAAGAAGCTTAGTCTAGAAATATCACATTGAATGATAAGCATGAGTTCCTAAGTGTGTATTTCAATTGGGATTTTTTATTCCTCTTGGCTAGTCAGCTCCCAATAAACCATTTTTTTGGTTTGGTCGATGGGTTCCTTCTTAGAACTCCATCGGTTGTCAATGGGCAATTAATTGTATATTTAGCCAAATAATGCATTCTACGTAGTCCATAAATTCTTTAAGGGCCTTGAATCCATGATTCAACTAACGAACCCATTTCAAGCACTCCATGAGTTCCTGACAGTCCTCGAATTGTTGATTTAACTAAAGAACCTATTCCAAGCATGACATCAATTCATGAAAGATCTTAGTGCATCGACACAATGAAGAGATCAGAATACAATGGGTTATAATAAACATATTAAAAAATAATTTAAATTTCATCCCATTCCTTTCTCTCTTTATATGTTTGACAAATAGAAACTGTAAAGGGCATTGTCATTTTTTTTCTTATTTAAGAATGTGTATGTGAACCAACAGATGCTAGGCTGTGATATGATGTTTTTACTTCACATATTAAATTAAAAAAACTTTAAGGCATGTATATGATATTAAAATATTATTTTTTAACTTTCTAGTGTAAGGGAGTTCTTTATGGTTTGTAACATTTAAGTAGAATGACTTGACTAATATGGGCTTGTAGCCCTTCAATTAGGTCTAATAAGTTCTTAAAAAATGATATGGATTAAATTCAGGCTCAAAACATCATAGGATGACTTCAAAAATTCAATAACATGCTATACGTTCCAATACATAGGTTTTTAAACTTGATTTTTTAAGGAAAGTTGAAATTTACAGGTTTTAGCCCTATTTTAGTACTATTACAGGACTGCTTACACAAAGTCAATAATAAATCTCCCAGTAGAGATACACAATTATTAAAACCATTTTAATACTTTTATAAACTCCGTATAACACCTAACTATAATTTTTCATTGATTGTTGATGGTTCATTTCAAATTTATTCAATTTTTAGTAAGCTTAAACCATAAACTAGGGTTTTTTTACTATATAGGACTCAAGAGCCTGAGTTAAAGTATATATTTGGTATTGATGACTTTATATAGGTTATAATTATTGATTCAATATCTTTAAAACTTTATCCTACTTAAATAATTGATTACCATGCTTAGATCACTATAAAACACAAAGAAAAACTTTTTTCCTCTAGACAGTGAATCCTAAAACCCTTTTTCAAACCTCTATAATCTGAGAAACATCAATAAAATATAAAACAATAATAAGAGGAAAAAAAAACATGTTTACACCATGAAATATTTTTACTAAATCTTATTATTTGATATATCCTCAACTCATACATAAAAGCTTTTTCAAACTATGTCATAATTCTATACCTAATCACAAAATTACACCAACAGTCCTATAAATTGAGCTTCTCTCCTTGTTTTGATGCATTATTAGCATCCTGTTTACTTGGTTTGAAGTCTATCATGACTTTTTATATATTCATATACTTGGTTCTCTTAGTTTCTATCAAAATAATCTCTCAACTAACTGAAACTTATCTTAGAACATGGTTAATTTATTAGACCTCCTACATTGAATATGTCTAAATTAGATTTAAGATAAATTTAGGTTGTATATAATATTTATAATCATATAATTTAGGAATAAATACCTTAAATACTCATAAAAAGGGACCAAACCCCTTATCACATACCAAATATGGAAAAAAAATTCTAAAATCTTTACAAATGAATTTGAAAATTTGAAATTCCTACTTTTGGTGGGAAACTTTAAAAGACTACCAAAATAGTTAAAATCGACAACATAATCGAAGACCATGATTTTTATTGAGCATTTATGACTTTTGAAACCAATTTGGACCACCCCCCACCCCAAAGAAAAAAAAAAGAAAATGGTTAGACTATATATAAGCATGCACATCCATCACTTTCTAATGTGTCCAAATATATGAAAATGAAGAGCATGTGTCCTTTGTAGTTATGATCTAAATCTAAAATTATGATTTGGTCTTTTGTATGTATTTGTTCCCAAAATAATAATTATTGATGTGGGTTTTATGCACACCAAATATCCTTAAGGGAAAGCACCATCTAGTTTTAGGACCATTGAAAATCATTCCTAGTAACGAGTTGTGGCTATTTGGTTTTGTAAATAATCACATGGTCGAATACTGGTAAAAGTAGTGACTGTTTATCTCACATGGTTCAGACATGACTTGCATATAATATCTAACCTGAAGACTCTAGTAGATAAACTACAATGGATGGGTGGATCTAAACTCAGGTGGATCTTGATAAATAAAAAAGACAAAATACAAGGGAAAGGTAGGGCAAAAAATAAGGTGGTCTAGGTTCTAGATTGAAGACTAGACCCTTCCAGGTTTATCTACTATACTAGGTCAGGCATGTGTTGGTAAATAATATATATTGTAAATCAGTTTCTAACAAAAAAAATAACAAATATAGTAAGAGTTTGAGGAAATAATTGATGAATAGCCCGATAAGCTTAATCAAATATAATGTCAATAATGAAATCTAAGCATAATCACATTGCTAATAGGATTAACTTAGAATTTATATTAAAATAAATGATAATACTAAAAAATTGTTCAATATTACCACC
>JARHVA010000738.1:4147500-4165000 GCA_037957365.1 Torreya grandis | reverse complement strand
TTAGTTGAAGTAGTAGTTGAGATACTAGGAATGACTCCTTAAATGCATTTGTTTCCAAAATATGACATGTGCCCTCCATACTTGTTGTTTTTGTTATGTATCATGGGAATGATAATTGGTAGGGATAAAATCACAAAATGTATATATATTGGTATCTTCTAAAATACATCATATAATTATTCATATCCTAAGACCTCTACTTCATGTAGATATTCCTTAACTAAGTTATCATCTTTATACTCATATTATATATATGAATAAACAATTTTAATTGAAGCCTTTATATAATATAGTGTCTTCTCCTCTAATATGACCTTGGGATATTACAAGGTGATAGTCAGCGTGATTTTGACTTGAGTGGCCACATGATGCATTATTAAAATATTCACATGAGGAGGAAGAGGTGGATAATGTAACACTTCTGTTGAAACTATCTATCTTGGAGCTTCAAGCATAAATGTAAAAATGACCACCAGAACTAAGTGTGGTCTTATGTATATTGAAGGTGTTTTTTACTGTACAATTCTTTGTTTTGGAAAGTTCTTAAGGACTCTTTTTTTTATATACTCATATTTTAATTATAAATATTTTTCCTTTTTAAGCTACTCTATGTCAACTATATCTAACATTCTAATGGAAGGATCATATTGAATCATTTGATAAACTTGCATAGTCATTTATACCAACCTCATTCTTGTCAATACTTGAGTCTCTTATTTAGCATTCATAAAAATTTAGTCATGGTCATATATTTTATGGTTGTAACTAGTTTTATGTTTCCATGGATGTTATTTATAAGTTGAACTACTACCAATATAGGATCCCAATATCAGAACTCACAAAAACTGAAATGTAAACAACCTCTCTGATAAGAGGAATTAGCTAGTAATTGTCACTAATGAAATATTTATTGTTTATGTTGAGATACATTTTGTACATTTTTCCCGGTTTGGATCTTCTACAATGTTCATCAACACTCTAAGATAGTTTATATGTTTTCTCATGTTTTACCAATTCATTTGTCATTAGTACATGAAAATATAAATGAGCCAAAAATGTCACTTGTACCCTTATTACCATGCATTCTAGGTAGAACCAATAGTCCCCCAAAGTATTAAGTGATATTCTTACTTCTTCTAAAAACTTTTACATAGCTTATCCATTGACTTACTTGTATATCATGTAGTGGAATGTGCCTACTATATTGTGTATGAAATTCCAAAAAATATGGATGTGGTAGGTGTCAAAGTCATCAAATATTGTATTTTATCCCTTTGACTCCGATAGATATGTGTTAGTAGATCTCATAGTAGCACATATGACATACAATAAATAACAGAGCATGTAAAATTTGATATCTTTCATATTATGAGTGACCCTTTAAATATTTAAATTATACTATATGTCCTCTCTAAAACTATTGATACCTTTGACATATATGATTATGGACAATAATTGAAGCAATCTAAATTATGATAATGATTATTATTTTTATCTATCATATTATTAGTGACCCTACGAGTCTTCAAATTTTAACATATGACCTCTCCTAGTGTAGAGATACCTTTGACATATATGATTATGGATAATAATAGAACCTAAACCTCATCTACATGAGAAATGGGTGGTGAACCATGAATTATGTTCAACAAAGCCATGGCAATCCTAGCACCTAGTCTAAAATTTTAAATTGGGGTGGTGTTGACTTTACTTTAAATTTTTTTTGTCAAGGTCTTGTGCGCAACATCTTAAAGTCTTCCTAACCTCATTAACCTTAACCATTCATTGACTACATGTTTATAATACAGTGTGTTTAGAGTGGACAGTCTATATTGCTTTTAATAGTCAATACTAGTTATCTATTCCATTTGTTCTTGACTATTTTTTACAAGAAATATGTCATTTATGGGCATTACCATCGTAAAGAAATTGAATGAAACAACATAGGTAAATACCTTTGGATTTGTTGTTTCTTTTTTAAATTTAATAACTTTAATCGACTGTAGGTCATAAATGTATTCTCTCTCATTGAGGGTCAATTTATAGTTATCAATGTAACTCAACGTTGCTTTGATCTCTCCACATATGGCTGAGTGTAGTCACATAAAAATTGCATTTGAGTGCTAAGAATTATACTTTGAGTCCATTTATTGCTAGCTTAGCCTAGACCTATATTATGGCATTTTTTCACACTTATCCATCATTTGTTTGGGCCATATGCATCCTTATAAATCCCTAACATAATACCAAACCTCATTATGACATCATATCCATTGTACCTTAAGTTATACCACCTATACACTAGTTCCATAATAGGGAAAGTAGCACCACATGGCAGTAGTGTCCCAATTTTGGTGTTATTGTCATTTCCCTCATTTTTCTAGCAACAAATATATTTTCAAATATTGGAGAACCTAGTGTAAGCCTAGACCTCTTTCAACACCTACACAAGCACTCAAACAATATATATACATGAATTTTATCCCTTTAACCACTAGATGTAAATTACCTATAGATACTAAGAACAAGTTTTTCACAATCAAGGTTATCAACTCCTATTCTACCCCACTAAAAATAAACATTACTATGTGTATTAATTGGATGTCATAGTAATATGAAAGATTTGGATTTGATCAAAAAATTAGTAAACACAAATCATATAAAAATATCTACAAGTTATGAGTGTAAGAATAGGCTTGACAGACCCAAACACATGTGCACCTACAAGGTTAGAATAGTTATACTCAAAGGACACTATGACCAAAATAAGGACACTAACACCACATGTATTTCTTTTCCAATTAGAGATCTACTATCTAGGATTGGTTTTGACACATGGATCATGCTAGTGAGACTCAAACCAGCCTATGCGTCAGGTTACAACCTCCACATCATCAGTCTTAGTCATTTTCTTTCTAAATTATCATATACATTATTTATTTATATTTCTAAGAATGTCAATTTAATTTTACATTACATGAAAATTTTGAATATGTTAGTGTTCATCATGTATCTACATCTACACCTAGCAAAGTTGTGTCTAACACTCTTTCAGATCCAACTCATAAAGTACAACATGATGCATCTGTTATAAGTGATTTAAAAAGATTACAAAGGTAAAATTAGAGTTCAAGTGAGATACAAAGGGAAATGATTAAATCCAAGTTGATCAACCTAGTTCCTCTAAACCTAGTGATGAGATCATGATATTATTGTATATATCATAAAATATATGGGCAACATATTGATTCATGTTTAGCATTAAAAATTAAAATACAAAAGGTAATAGATGATGATGAGTCAAACACTAACACGTCATCCAAATAACATACAATGGTACATCTAAAACTTACAAAATGGTCAAATTTAGAAACCATACAAAATTGTTTAGCAAATCATATCCCAAAGCAATAAAAGGTTCATAAAACATAATTAGATCAAGAAAATATTTAATAAGGATAGGTAAATGAAGTAAAAGATGTAAATCTACTTCTCCAAAATGAGGCTTAACTTTCATAGTACTATGGGTTTAATCAAAAATATCTACAACAATTTGATTATCAAATTCAAGATTTGGGCAAGCAGGCCAAAGGCATCACTCTTCCTATTATAGAAATTTGGAATGTTTCTCAACAAGGTTTGGGATTTATTGAACATCCTTCAAAAAATCACTCATAGGTACTGTTTACAAAGACAAAATGTCCAGATACATAGGAAATGTTACAAATAGATAAAGAACATAAGTTGCAAAGTTAAAATCATACTAAGCAAACAAACATTCTCCCAAGAGGATTTATATTAATAGAGCCTCCATAAAACTTTATGCATACAATAAGGATAGTTTCAAAGGAAAAAATCAAAATAAATATTCCAAAGTATAATTTAGAAATATCAAATCCATAGTATGAGGCAATTCCTTATAGCATTCTAGGTTATTGTGATTATTATGATACTGATGATGAACAATACTTAAATTCATACTAGAACACCATTCAACTATAACATAAAAATCACACTACACAAGAGATTAACATTACCATTTTTGACATAGGCCATAGTGATAGTGAGTCTCTCATGAGACTCATTAGTAAGTATGTTCCTTCCTTATTTTACATAATTTCCTAATTGTTCACTCATTGTATATAGTTTCATTTTCATGTTCAATGTACATAGCTTATATTCATAAGATAAAAAATCAAGATAATATGTCAAAAATTAAAAAATCAAATATATACTCAAAAAATTAAAAAAAATAGAGATTGTATGCATTACCATGTTTACACTTCTTATATTTTCTAGACATTACATATGGTAGATATCTTAGTATAGTATATTTTTATTATACATACATGTTTCACTTATTCTTTTCGAGTGCTTATATATTTCTATAGGACTGAGGTCCACTACAATGATCCATATTTACTATTATCTACTGACTAGGGGTATATACACATATGCATGGGTTCTTCATTTGATACATTTAACCTTTATGGGGCACCCTATACATAGTTTTGATTACTAGGCTACATATTTCTAAACTCTACATTAAGGATTTAACATTTTTACATGTTGATATTGATCATGCTAAACCTACTCATATTTTTTTTTACTACTAGTAATTTTGATTAAACCTATGTACATCTTATCTCTTACACAAATGTGTATTACATTTTCATTCATACGTACATTTATATCTTTCCTAGTTTAGACTTGATTATGTCACTATGATTATTATATTTTAGTGAAGTTGAATATAACATTGCTCTATGTCTCTACGCCACTTATTTTCGCTATATGTATGCTTTGGACAGGTACCCATGCCCTTGTGTGTGCTTTCCTAATTATGCATGTAGACATTTGAGCATGCCCTTCAATGTGGCTCTCATGCAACTTTTTTTATTATTTACTTATGTGGACATTTGAACATGTCATTGTATGTATTTATTTCTTAGATTTAGTGGCATGTGACAATGCCCCTTGTATTGTGGCCCATTGGCCTACTTTATGTGCCTCATGTGTGTTATACTTATGCTTTATTATATGTGTCATGGATATGAAATTTGTACATTATCTATTAGAAACTCTATTTTTAGATTCCATGAGGGCCCTCATGCATCTTCCCTTCCTACTTTAGTTCCATGATGGACATCATACCGTATCGCCCTACGTAGCTACTCAGTTATTACTTAGATTTGTCATTCACATACATTTTTATATCTTCCTTAAAAACCAATTAAATTTTATGCATAACATACCTCAAACATTACAAACTTATGCTCAGATTATATTACATTATAGTTTTATTGTATACGCATTATAATGGCATATTTCACATATATCATATATGCTCCAACTAACACACATTTTATATAGCTTTTTATTTTGAGGATAGTTACTACATAGGTTCAATAAATCCCATCAAAAGATGGGAAAATTATAGGGGTTTATCATAAAGATCAATCTATTTGAATGGACTCAAAATATTATTTTTAGCACCTAGATTCAATACATAGAAATCAGATTTTAAAAAGCATAATGGTAAATAGTGACATAGAGACCAGTTATAGTTTCACAAAAATTAGAACAATCAGACATTAGCAACCAAATTGGGACACTAATTCCACATGACACTACTATCCAAAATATAGTGTTATTATTCAGTTGCCTCAATTTTAAAAAGTTATAGGTTGGACAAAAAATTATAGTAGGTACATTCTAGGTTTTCATAGGTTCAATTATAGATTTACAATTTTTAGCTTAATTTAGCTCATATTCATACCAGTTTGCTTAAATTAAGGGAGTCATACATGACATGGTCATTCTAATTTCCAACTCAGATACTTGGATGCATATTTTTATAACTCATTCTGGAATCTAGATAATAAGATATGAAATTTTGAGGCATGTACATGATACATTGTTTCTATTTGGTCACTTACACACTAATTGATCATATGTAATGAAAAAATCCATTTCATTCTCCACATTTTCCACATAAGACACCATATTATAGGTTACACACTAGATTCATGCCTTATTCCATCTTTAGTGGTTAGCATTCCTGAGTGGCTTAGGGCCACGTAATATACCTAAGTGGTTGTATCGTCAACATCTCCAGTTATATCACACATTTTTATTTTTTGATGCATCTACTACACATGGGTAGGAAATGATGAAGTCATAGTCTACTTTAGTTCTTCATCCACCTATATGATAATTTTAGACACACCATCAATCCAATCCTAGCTAGTCATACGTCAGGATCCATAAATCAGTGGTGTGGAATGATGGAGCTAAAACTAGATTGAGTTCTTGAGCCACATAGACATGGGGATTGAGAAATACATCAACTCAGTCCAAGGTATTCACTATCTGATCACTATATTCATGCACTCATAGTTTATCACCAAGCTTATACATTAGTTCATGTACCTAATTAGGTGTATTTTCTCTTTTCCTCACTCTCTATTATCCATTTACTCAATTTTATTTCTTTACATAGTTTTAATTCTTTACTCATTTTTGTCTATACATTTGATATATCTTAAATAAGGGCTAATTTATTCATATTTAATGTACAAGACATGAAATAGATCATGCTTCACATACTCAAATCCAAACTCATGGCATTCATCTCTTAGGTAAGTCCAAGTATGCTTCTTTTTTATTTATCCTAGTTATTTTGATTTGATACATTTCTAGAATAAATTATGGGTTGGGGGGGTGTAACCACATGAAAATGACCTTTGAGTGATAAGAGTACTACATGATACCATGTATCTAAAGCTTAACATTAAATCTATCTTAAGACCTATTTTCACATATATCCCAGCTTAGTTTAGGCCATAAGCATCCCTATATATCCCTAAAATAGTCTTAGGCTCTAATTTTGACATCCTAGCCCTTCATGCTTTAGGTTCTACCACCTGAGAAATAGTGCCATAATAGGGATGGTGGGGTTGGATGGCATTTGTGTCCCAATTTTGGTGCTATTGTCCTTTCCCTTTTTCCTACTAATGGATATATTTTTAAATCCCTTACCACCCAGGGTTGGCTTAGACCTCATTATACACTAGTATATAAACACTACAACATTATATATTCCTAAATTTTATCCCTCTAACCAATAGATGTAAATTAGATAAAAATTACATATACAAACATAGAATAATTTGTGCATAATCAATGTTAATAATCTCTATTTTACCCACTAAAAAACACACGTTATTGCTTGTATCAATCAAATGCCCTTGTAATAGAGAGGATTATCATTTGATCATAGAATCAATCAAAATAGATCATATACCTAGATCTAGAACTGATGTATAAAAGAGTAGAATTGGAAAACCATAACATAGGTGTACTCAAAATCTTAGAATAGTTATTCAAAGAGGAGACGACCACTAAAATAAGGACACTGGTGCCACATGTGGTTACTATCCAATTAGGGAAATACAATCCAAGATGGTTTTTGACACCTGGATCTTTCTTGAAACTCTCAATTTTTAACCTCTATAATATCCATCCTGGTCTTTTGTCTAGATAAGTTATTATTTACATTATTTATTAAATTTTTTAGAAAGGTCAAACTAAGTCAATTCAATTATAGATCAGTGCATATATCTATTTCATATTTATATACTAATTTACCATACTCATCTCTTTAACAAAATATGATTTACGTTCATCTAAGTCCTAAAAGGTTGAAACACTGAATAACATGAGAAAATAGTGTTTATATCATTATAATCAAATTATATGTGTCTAAACTCATGACTAATTTAAAATAAAATAATGATGAAGCTAATACATAGTCTTTCATTTCCATTGTAGTTCTTATTGAGCTCTGTGTTAAGTTTAAAATTATGGATTAAGGAAACTGGATGAATCTTAATGATGATTCATAGATTATTATCTTGAAAATGACTTTGAATTTTATTTGAATTGAAACATGTATGCACCGATCCCATAGATAATAATATCATTCATGAGAATTAATTACAACACCACTGTCCATGCCAACTATTTTTTTAATTTGAATTTTATTCTATGACACATGATGTCATGGGTATTTGTTTGAAAATTTTATTTTGCCACAAGTTTTAGTAGCTTAGTCATATGCATTATATTTAATACATATATCTAGTTTTAGAGTTATCAATATCAGTTAGTGTCAAGTGGATTAAAAATATATTTCACTATATATGTTGTAGAATGTGTAAATAATAATATGTGGCCTAGGAATTATATGTGAAAATTACTTGGTGGCTTAGCACTCTGTACTCCATTGAATACATACGTATATGGTCAATGTCCATGGAATTATCCCCAAACTCTGTGCACATACCCTAATGGACTAGGTATGCATACTAGATGGCAAATTATCGAGCCATATTATGATCACATTATTACATAACATGATTGCATTATTTAAAAACAATAACACAATAACATTAAATATATGATTGGATTCCCAATATGAATTAAAAATAAATAAAAACTAAACCCAAAAATAAAATTTCCTTTTTTTGCATTCAAGATCTTTATTCTCCTCACTCTCAACTTTTTAATTTAGTTTTTCATTAATTACGCCAAACCTTGCTAGAATTAGTCTCATGAACCTTGACACATTGAGTAAATGATGATGTTGTAGCATAGAAGAGTTAACTGATAAAAATATACACATATTAACCCTAAATTTTAGTCATTTTTTGTTATTTTCATTATTTAATTTTTTATTTTTTATTTTAACAACCCATCTAGTTAAACTTCCTATTACTCAACCTAAACCTCCTCCTAACCCTCCTATAGTTCTAAAAAATACCCCATGTAGTCAGGAGAGTCTAGTTGAGCACATTATGAAAAAAAAATTAAAATTGAATAACTAATTATGATAATGATGAATATTACTTCCACCAACACCCATTGCACCTATCTAGCCAATTCTTAGAGTCATTATTAAGTCAAATTAACTTTATAAACAATGAAATTAATAGATGGGATTCATATCAGGATTATTATAGGGATTATTATGCTGAAAACTATTAGCACATCAGATCAATAACAAAGACATATCAAATATTCTATTTGTGCCTTATTCATCAACCCAACCACCAACACACCATTTCTAGTAACTTCTAAATGTTTCACAATACATCGCTACCAACACACCTTAATCACAACCAATTTTTGGGATCGATGACGGATGGTGTTTGATTATCCACCACATAAAAAAATTGAAGTCTCATTATATTTTATGAGGAAACTCTACTATGATAATTTTCTCAATGATATATTGAACTATTTTGATTATAATGAGTTTTAGGGATAAGGGAAAGGATCTACACAAGATCAATTAGGTAAACATCATGCACCTAATCAACCTACAAAGATACGTATCCAAAAACCAATTCAACCTGAAATCCCCTCTATGCTTTGAGAGGTCATAGAGATCAAAAATATGCATGCACTTTGTTCTCTCATTCATACAGTCATTCAACATACGAGTAGGTTATCAAAGATCAATTTTAAAGATTTTCCATCTAGTATGCATACCTGATCCCACCCTTACAAATCTTATGGTTCAATATGCACTATATATTTTGATGATGAAAATGCTGGTGGTCGATAAGGATTGAATAATATTCTTATAAGTGATTATTTTTTGACATGCACATTTGGTGTGCAAACATCATCCACTACACATATGTAGTATATTTTATATAAAATTCATGTTATAATTAATCTATATTTCCAAATTTAATTTACATTTAAATTGAATAATTTATATGTAATTTTTATGTCCTAGGAAGAGATGGTTCTTTCATCATCATACTCCACATTTATAGGATTTAACTTAACATAGCCATTATTTACATATATGGATCTAGCTACTAGCCCATCCATTATTACATCCATTTGTGTTAGGTGTATATAGAGGTAAGGTAAAATTTTCAGATAATCTTATGCTCTATGTAAATTTAGTCTATACATATTTACATTGTAAGTTTAAATTAAATTTATGTATCAAGGATCTCAAAAATCAATTATAGTGCTATTAAATACACTATTGATTTAATAAAGGACACAAATTTGCCATATATATCTTTGATACTTTATATAAAATTAAGTGAGACCTTGTTTACATTTAGTCTATGGCTCAAGTAGACACTTCTCCATCACTACGAGCCAAGATAGACATAGGCATCACTATTGCAATGTCATCTTCACAAGAAATTACAAAGGTATATATTAATTTGTAATTGTAAATTGTAAAAATAGACTTGTTTTAATAAGTTTACTACATACATAGGGTAAATACAACTCATGCGAATGTATTATATATGCAAGTTTATCCCAAGACATCTGATAGTCCCGACCAAATTATTAGTAAGGAAAATTTCTCATGTTTTTTCCCTATTTTAGATTCTTATTCATACACCTAAGCCTACCACTGACTTGTTTGAGCCTCAAAAGAATATAGAGTGGGATTGTGAGCTTGCAGTAAGTGAATGTTTAAATTATTTTTTATTCTAGATTAAGATTAGTTTATTAAAAAGTGGTGGAATGTAATTCATGTTAATTTTTTAATGCTACTTGTATTTTAATAGGTTTAGCTATGATCTTAGGACCCAAAGTAACACTTTGAAGTAATCCAAGGCATTCGAGGGATATTTATTTACAAACAAGGCAACCTAGGAAGATTATTCTTTGGGGAAGGAAAATTAAGGGAAGATATTTGAGGATTAGGATGTCTTACTTGAGATGTACATTTTTTTACGGCTATATGGATATGTACACATTTTTGGCATTATATATGCATATATAACATTCACCCAACATTACATACTATGTTGGAAGATGGTTTAGATTTTAGTATGTCTATCATGGAAACCTATGCATTATTTAAATTGTACATGTGCCTATATTATTCTTTTAGAGGTTTCATATGGATTATGTTAATCTATCTAATTTATATTTAATTTAAATTTAAAATTTTATCATATAGTGTTTTTTTGATCTCCTAAACTATTATCTTTCTGATCTCATATTTAATGTTGTACACAAATGAGGATTAAAAAATTGTTATTTTCAATGCTATAAATATTTTATCTCACAATTTTTTAAACTATTTTTTTTATATTGTGTGTAGTAGAAAAAACTGATGATAGTCTTACCTATTTTGCATTTGTCATCACCCATTTAAAAACATTCAATTGATCATTGGCATAATTTATTTCACTTAATGCCTAACCCAATCATGTCCATAATTTTATGATGTAGAGACATAAAATTATTCATAAATCCCTATAAATTTCTCACTATGATACCTATACCTACAAACCTAGTCTTTCACCTCCACTAGCTGTAATGCTTTTTTTTTCTTTAAATGATTCATACTACTTGTATGGCCTCTATGATTCTGGTTCATTTATATTTTTCCTTGCCTCTGGATTAATATCTATTAATACCTATTATGCACTCAAGTCCTTTACTATAATCCAACCTACCCCTTTTGTCATTCACTCTTCACACTCTCTGACTATACATTCCCTAGGCTTGGTTTTGCCTAGATGCCTTACTCTTCTTTAAAACTATCAAGAACACTTCCAAGAGCTCTTATATCCAGCTAACCAACCTTAATTCAACCCACTAAATCTAATTTCAAAGGCCTTTACACTTTCTTTCACTTTTTCCCTTCAAGGGCTACTTGGATTAATAGGCTTACATATTCATGGGACTTGTTTTGAAAAAAATTGTCATCGTTTCCACTCGTGTCTATCCTATTGAATTTTTTTTGGAGTTTTCAAATTGTAACATGGACTCATCCATAGACATAAGTGTTTAACCATAGAATATTATAACTCTATAAGCAGCTGACCAACTATCAAAATTTATGTCCATTAAAAATTTATTATTTTCATACCATTTATGTTCTTAATTGATTTTAATAATTTTTATAATATATTACTAAATGTTATTTTTTTTGGTGAAGTTGTGGTCAAATGGGTATATGTAGGCCAGAGAGTTCATTTATGGCTACATGATGGATAACTTTTAGGATCTCCCATTGATGGAAAATGAGAGAGACACATTAAATACAACTATTCTTATGCATGTCAAGAAGCTGGCATTGATGTCATAAAACATGCACATGTTGACTACCTTGGTTTAGACATATGACTCAAACACTTGTACTTTATAGCGACCGTTATGGGAGATGACTAAAATTTTAGAGGACATAAAGAGGATTATGTAACTTCTATTTTTTTTAAGGTGGATGACCTTAAAGAGTGGTATTATGGTATCCCAGATATTTTGAGTCATATATAAATTATTTGGCATGTTTGAGGTGCTCGGTATGCCCATAGTAATTCTATTGTTCTATTACTAGTAATTGTGATCACTAATGTTTTAAAATTGTTTAAATTTGTTACCATATTACCATATTTTTTTGTAATTGATAGTTTTTGGTTTTCACTTTCATACTATTTGCATATTTTATTTTGTGAAATTAAGGATCATGGAATGAAAATTTATTGGTTTCACACTATGTTGCATCAATTTTATGTTGACTTGCATTGTTTTACCCAAGATGGTTTTGTAGTATGGCTATAATTTACAACACTTCAATAATGTTTGGATTATGAGCACATCAAAGTCATGAAAAATTTATGGATTCGTCGTGGTGGATGGGTTCATCCAAAGATATATTGAGAGATCGGTGGGTAAAACATGTATGATGAGATATGGGATGTTGATGTCTTATATTATTGTTGATCAATTAAAAGTTGTAAGAATTTTTTTTGAGACCTTCATGGGTTATAATGAATGGTTGGAAGATAGAGTGGATTTGAGATACATTTTGGTGAACTATTTTTTATACTCCCAATGGTTTAAGATGTATAATTTATTCTATTTTGAGCATGTTACTATACAATATGGCTTAATAAAGGTGGAAAACAATATTAATATAACATTATCTAAGACCATAAATGTAATGGTACATATCTAGATTAAATCTTGGTAGCTTCCAAACATTGAATAATAAATTTGATGGTCACAAACAACATGACTATTGAAAAAAATTAAATTCAAACAAGATATAAACCATCTACAAGAATATGTATATCCAAAAAAAAATCATAAGGAATGGAGAATGGAATAATAAATAGAACTTGGTCTTATATATGCAACATATATAAAAAAGATTAAAAAAATGTATCTACAATCAAGCTTGAAGTAAAATAATACTTGGGAATACTATTTTGAATTTAATGAGATTAACTCTATTTATATCAAGTAATAAATGAGTGGAATGAATATCTAATAAAGAGAAAAAAATATATATGTAGAAGATGATCCTTTAAATCTATTGGTTTAATTCTATAAAGGGAAAACATAATTAGAAAGAGAGAAATTTGTCGATAAATAATATAAATTGAGGAAAATCTATCCATTCTAAAAGCTTCACATTGACCTATAGTATTATAATGTGTAGGTACACAACTATATCTAGCCGCTTTGGTGTACTTTATTCATAGTGATGTGGGAAATAAAATATCAACTAATAAAAAATTATCTAGTTCAAGGAAAGCCTTAGCAGCATTATTGAATGCATTGGTTCTTAACTAGAATAAATTATATGAATGGATACAATTTTAATTTTAAAAAATAAAGCAACAAAGTAAATTCATCGGTTCCACCATACGGACTACATACAAATGCATTTAGGATATAAAGTTGGACCATGGAACCAAATTATCTCTTAAATGATATTAAATTATGATCATAATGAACTCTATCAATTAAACATATGAATTAAATATAACAAATATCAATCTTAGTGTTAACAAACAACTAATTATATAAAAGAGAGGATATCAAAGGGTGCAAATGGACAAAGTGTGTTTGATTTATAGAATCTTGAATATATTGATCCTAGTCATAATAAGTGAACACATTTATGAATGCACTTACTATAGAGGATTCCACCATTCCTATATTCATGATATCCCATATTTAGGGTATATTGAGGGTAACTTCTCATGGATAACCACTTACTGGTGTACTATAATAATAAACAATTTAAGGATTCTTATTTTTAGAAAAAAATATTAATATTTTATTTTATATTTAAAAATGAAATGAAATAAGAATTAAACTTGTGAAATCAACTTATACTTATAGAATACAGAGAACCTAAATGTAAAATAAAGTAAAATATATAAAATTAAATGAGAGATAAATAGTAACATTCATTGAATTATTTCAAACGTAACCTATGTTGAATGTGAGAGTAGATCATTGATGTAAACCTAGATAGAAAGATCTATTAAGTGTGTCACATGAAAAAAAACATCTTTCATTGATCCCAGGACATGATTTCACTAGGTTATACATGGGCACATTATGGCCTTGTATTTTTTACTATAACTACATCTAAGTTGACTTTGAAAATGATTTTTCTATTCAGATACCTACACCTCTAAGATATGTTCTATTGATTGGTTGCGAGTGATAAATTTTCTAGAAAAATTTCCTTGAATAAAAAAAACCTTTTTATTTCGCATGCACCATATAAACATCAAATGTTAAAGTGGGGAATAAAAAAATGTGAATAGATAAGCTACTTGATAAAACATCATGTACTATAAATTCTAATTACATATCCTAAAATGGCCTCAAGCCCATGTAATTTTTCCTCCTAGAGTGAGTATGTGCATTTTAATGCTTTTACTATATGGATACAATAAGTAAATTTATTTTAATGCTTAACAAAAAACACACTAGGCATATAATAATTTTACTTCAGACTTCGCCTAATACTTTTATAATAGATCATAACTTTAATTGGGAATAATAGGTCTCTTGTTTTCAATGTATAATATGTTTCATAGAGAGTTATGTTGTCAATTTATAATTTTTCATTAAGAGATGTTTGTGTACTTATATAATGCTATATTTTAAATATTTTTGTTAATTCAATTTGATAAAAGTGCGAGAGGTCCAACATGGAGCATCTCAAATTTGAAAGGTAACCATTAGAGAGTGAAAGAATAATTCTCTTGTTTTCAAAGTGTAGTATGTTTCATAGAGAGTTATGTTGTCAATTTATAATTTGCATTGAGAGATGTTTGTGTGCTAATATAATGTTATAGTTTAAATATTTTTGTTAATTAAATTTTATAAAAGTGTTAGATTTCCAACATGGAGCATTTAAATTTGAAAGGTAACAATTAGAGAGTGGAAGACAAGACCACACTAGTGGACATGAATGGGTTGTAGGCCCATCTAACTTAGAGTGGTCTTATCCATAGGAAAATATATTATAAGAACTTGGTTGTTAGGAATATTTAATCAGATTAATGGTGGATTAATTGTGTTTAAGGCATTTTGAAGGAAAAGAGTATAGTAGTTAAGGATATCATAAATATTGAAATTTAATGCAATGGAGAATAGGTAAATAAGTTTAAGGATTCAAGGATTAAACATTACCAATAACTTAATGATTTAAATTTTATTATGTAAAAAAATCTATGCATTTTTCATATACCATGAGGTACATAGAAATTAAAAAATATACACAGTGTTGTCTAATCTCTTGAGTATTGGGGAAATATTGATTCAACCATGACTCAAGTAAAATTTAAGATCAATTTTTATATAATGACACATATTATGACTTTTAAAACCATCATAACATAAATTCATAGAAAAATGAAGAGAAAAAGTAATAGAAAACCAATGACAAGTAAATATTTTTATGTGTATAAATAAATAATAATAATCTAAAACCATTAGATAAAATTAGAAAATTAATGCTCCAAAATATTCATGTTCACCAATATGTTTTACAAAATTTATGATAAGATAGAAATAAATCCTATTTGATTGTATTTTTAAAAGTAGAAAATATCAGATGCTATAGATATACAATAATCCAATATTTTGATTTTTCTAATATGCATATATAGAAATTTATATTTTTGAAAATTAATAAAAGGAAATATACTTAGATTTTATATGGATCTATGTTTATCATTATCAATATTTTATAGTGAAAACTTTAAGAAAAGATGATTGTATAAGTTCCTGAATAAGCACAAAATGAGAAACAAAATGTGGACATGTGCACTATAAGTGGTCAGTATCACAATACATTCTCATCCATTGATCATTAACTTGTACTAATTTTCTATGATAGGTGATAAACATAAAATTAAGTAGAGTATAATTATATAAATGGAAAATTAGAGGTAAAATTAAAATATATTTCTAGACATGAGTGCAATAAGTGGATAGTAGAAAAATCCACACTAGTCTATTAATGGTTGAATTGTCTTTTTTGACTGTTACATTGAATCAAATTCTTTACTACCTAATAATTCATCAATAAATCTTGTGGATGAAATATCATATTAAAAATATCATGTGAATTAATTACAACATAAAAACCCTAGTTTCTTACACACAAACCAAATTAGAATCAAATGGGAGGAATAGGGTGAAAGGTATGAAATTGGGCTCACTTGGGTCAATACAATTTAAATTACAAAGTGCTACACTAAATTACTTATAATCCAAAGATGGATCAAACTAAAATCCAATTCTCCTAATTAC
Organism: Torreya grandis; assembly: GCA_037957365.1. Taxonomy (NCBI): domain Eukaryota; kingdom Viridiplantae; phylum Streptophyta; class Pinopsida; order Cupressales; family Taxaceae; genus Torreya; species Torreya grandis. The sequence goes on along the minus strand of JARHVA010000738.1, from coordinate 4,148,377 downwards.
ATGTGTTTGGAATGATGAATGAAAGTATAAATGTACATTCTCTTACTTTACCCCTTGTAAAATTATGAATATTATAATTCAACATTTAATATAACTTCAACATATCTATAGATAAGACATGAAAATATTTGAATATCATTTCAAATGATGAGAACTATTTTTAATGTATTATATTAACGTTTTATTTATGGATGTTTTTAATTTCATTATCGGGATCTATTGGTGCCCAAAATTTTACCCAAGAAAAGACCTAATAGTTAAAATTAATAATTAAATGAAACATGACATTAAATAAGTCCCAAAAACTACACTTGGACAAGTCCACTCTTAAAATATAACGTCATAGGATAGGGCCATCCAGTTACAATAGACTTGTGCAAAAGGACAAATAACCAAAACTGGAGATCATTCTAAAAAAATCGTGAGATTACTAACAAATCTAAAAATTATTGAACAAGGACAATGAAAAATTATCAATTAGGATGTGTCAATAGCTACCTCATTCAATGTCAATAGTTTATGCATACAACATTGCAATAAATGAGGTAAAGAACTATCCTATACTGAATTTGGTTTTGTAAATAAATAAATTAGAAGCATAATACTAGTGGTATAGGTTTCTAATTAACAAATTCATTTTTTATTTTTTTGGATATAAAAACAACTTATTTTATTCATCCTTATAGAAATAAATACTATTTTTTGGCATGAGTGAAAATTTACTAAATCTGTACTATTCATATATTTTTATGGCTAAAATATGCATCTAATATTGATACACTAGACTAGGAGATAAAAATACATTTGGAAATCAAATGGGATATATATATATATATATATATACATATATATATACATATATATATACATATATATA
>JARHVA010000738.1:4005000-4140000 GCA_037957365.1 Torreya grandis | reverse complement strand
TCACAAACATGTATTTTAGCATATAATACTAATGTTTTAACAGTTCATTCATGCCTTTCTCCACCTATAAAACAAATGAAGTCATTCGAATGGAAGGCAATTTCATTTTTAAAACATTCTTTGCAATATATCAAATATATTTTTGTCAGTGAAATGAGTTTCATAGATCTAAATTTAATAGTACAAATTGATCAATGTTTATGAGAAGCCTTTGCATATAACAAAAATCACCTATTTTGTACATAATATAATATTCTCATTCATTATTTTTGTCAGGTCCCTTTCGTACATGACATACCAATCTATGTTCGACATCATATGGTTAAACACAATATTGAATGTTCAACATCTTTAACACATTGTGCACTTTTTTCTTCTAAAAGTATATGAAACATGCTAGACAATTTTTCAAAATCTACTATTAAATGTGTGAAATGATGAATTAAAAGTTAAAGATTATAATTCATTATTGTCTCGAACTGATATCTATTTATCCTATAGAAAACAACTCTCATTTAATTTATAAACTAAATTATATGCAATGAATTATTTGTCTTGAAAACATATAAAGAAAATGTTAAAATTAGTAAATATGTCTATTGTAAGGATAAACACAAATTATACTAGGAAAATGAGTTCTGGAGATATATATATTGAGTAATTGGATAATAAAATTATTTATCTTAGGCCAATGTAGTTCTCCAGATGTTGAAATTGATTTAAATTGATGATGTAATGTAAGACTGACCCATGTATGTTATTAACACACTTGAGATAATGATTATGCATTTTTCTTTCATGTGATGATGGATTGATTTTCACCAAACAATGATATATGCATTGAGTGGATTTTTTTAATATACCTTGAGATAAATTACAAGATTTGTGGTTACATATGAATCGTTGTTCATAGGAGCAGATGTGAGAATGATATATCCTAATAAAAAATTGTGATCTTTGATTGGTTGACTATTTCACTTATTAATTGATTGATTGATGGAGAAATGGAGAAATGGTGGATATTATCGTATTCTCAATCCGAATTGATACATGTATTAGATTGACCAAAATATATGGAAACGATTATGAATGATTGATATTTGAGCATAAATAATTAAGTTAACTAACTTCATGGATTGATCACATGATTAGATAACATGGAGTTGATAAATGGATGGAAGATAGATGGAAATATGGGATGTATAGTAAACCAAATTTTGTTTCTAGTTTGGAATGTTTAAAAAGGGAGAAAAAAATAAATTAGTCATTTATAGAATGATGAATTTGGCATTGATTATGGTGAATTTATTAAAGGGAATGGTTAATATACTCAAAAGTAAAAATTATCAACAACTAAGGCAAATTTATTCATGTGGATGGTAGATTATTTTCAAAATCATAGTTAGATAGAAGTGATGAGGCTTGATAAATTAATGTGATTTTTTATAGGAGTCTGTATGATAATGAGTGTATTTGAGATGGATAATTATGATGGAATGATGAAAATAGTGTCTATTTGAAATGTGGTAGGAGATACAACATGTAATATATCCCAAGAGCACTTTGCGAGTAAATCTTCTCAGCATCCTATGGATCCTCCAAGGAGCACATCATAGTAGCAATGTACAAGATGACCCAAAGATTCTCTTTTCAAGGATGGGTTTATATAGATTTATATAAAAAGTACATGGTTTTGATAAATTCATTGTTTATGCTTTTTTTGGAGTTATCAAAATATTTAAAACATTATTTTTGATACGGATTGAATAATTTTTTTTTTGATATTGTGTATGACAATATGCACCAATGGCATGAAAGTATCATGATGTCAATTATGTTATACATGTAGGGACTAATAGAGTCAAAAGTGCATGACTTAGTGTAGAAACATATTGAAGATCATAATAAAACTATTTATAATGTGCATAGTGCTCTAGATAGATGAAGGAATAGTAAGGTAATAAAGATGAGATAAAAAGAGATGTTTTTAGTTAATGAAAACCATGTACGTAAAATAAAAAATTAAGTAAATAAATAATTATAAAACCAATTAAATACACAAGATGTATAAATACGAAAAAAATGACTATAAGTAAATGACTATACAAATAAAAAGGCAAAAGCAATTATTATTTTGGATTTCCTTGGTTGGTGTAGAACCCTTTGGTATGGGAGTTATTTGGTAATGTTGAATCATCCTATGAGTAATCCTTGTAAAGGTTGACTAGGTTACCTAGCTAACGAAAAGAGATATTTGATTGTTTTGTTTTGTATTCTTTTATATTTTTATGTATTTTCATTAATTTTTTTGAATTAATTTTAGGATTTATGTGCAAGGGATACTTGAAAAGGGAAAACATATTGTAGCACTGATGAAAGAAGAAGTAGTGGATGGAAGGGATATATTAAAGATAGAGTATGGATGAATATGAATGGATAGTAATTATGACAATAAATCCAAGGAATGAATTACGTAAGAACCAAGTGTCTATTCATCAAATGACCACTTTACAGATAGACCAAGATACTTTTAAGAACATGTCTCATGATGCTTTCAGTTCTTTAACAAGTTTAAATGTGAGAATAAGGATGTTTTTTGGATATCATATATTTCATTCATAAAAATGAGTTATGATGTGTTTGAGATGAAATGTACAAAGATTTTGAATATGTATGCATAGTTTATGGTATGTTAGGATAGTTAAGGATGGGTTAGAGTAGGAATACAATGGGTAAGTACGGATGTATGATTTAGAATACAAAGGATGGAATGGGTTTTGTTACAAGTACAAGGTAATTTTTGTTGATTGATTATTTTATCCATGATGATAAAAACCAAATTTTATAATGTTAATTTTCCAAAGCACCATAAAAATGGTTTTCACTTTTATGAAATTGTGTGGCATTCATGATGCAAACCCATATTTATATTTTATGCATATATGTCTTAAATATATTTTTGGATTTATAAATTGACTTATTTTAAATTTACTAGGATATGGCCATAGCCCCTACAATGAAGTGTGTTGTAAAATATGTTGAAGCAAAATTATGTTAGAAAATAGGTTGAAGCAAAAGTATAGGTTTCATTATGTGAAGGGTGATTGGGACCAATAATTTTATATTCAAAAATTTGAAGAGTAGTTACATGCAATATGATTTGTGAATTCAATATGGTTTCAATGGTATATTGAATATATGAGTGGGATACACCATTAAATTATACTGATACAGAGGTAGATTAATTATCTAATCCATTGTTACCTTAAAAAGGTTTTCACCAAGGGGGTCTTCTACACTATTTTGATTTGATTTGGATTTGGATTTTCCAATAGTTCCTCAAAGAGGTTTCGAATAAAATAATTGTATTTTTTGAGTTCTTGGATTTTGATTTAGATTAGGATTGAAATATTTATTTTTATCATCCAAAAGTACATTAAAGAGGTTTTCATTATGCGATAATGATTTGAGATTTGTCTTGTAGGATTCAACCTAATTTAGGGACACTTTTTCCTCAAAATATATAGGTCTTTATTTATGTTATTCTAACTTTGAAGATGATTAGGAATTATGTGATTATTTGATCATCATTGGACGAAACTAAAGGTAAGTAATAGTTAATGTCTTAATCAATAGGTGCAAGATATTGACTTATAATATGGGAGGAAGGATTGGTGGTGTTGATGAAATGAGTTGTGATAACACGGTCCTTTTAAAGACTATGAATGGATCTTATTTCAATTATCAATGAAGTTTTCTTAGATACTATAAAATTATATCCAACATATTTACATTAATTTTTAAAAGATTTGTAGCCAATGTTGTGAGGTCCATAACTCAATTTAAAATTAATGGGTTCTTGAATTATTTGGTCATGGATTTTGTTGTGTACAACTACTTCTATCACTTGGGGTGAATATTATAGCATCATGAGGGATTTATCAAGTGGTAAGATGTTAGGTGATGTTCCAATGGGTGATATGTTGTGATGGTTAGATGAGTATTGATCAAAGATGCAATCTTGATAGAAAATATTATCATTGAAAAAAATGGTTTCTTGGTCAAAGATGACATCTCAATCAAAAATTTGATCTTAGTCAAAGATAGGATTTTAATATAAGATATGATCTTGGGAAAAGATGTGATCATAAACAATAGGTTCATTAAAAATGGATGGTAGAAAATGCTTTTCAAATATGGATTGATTGACAACATATTGTTTGTAAATCAATATGTCAAAGAGAGGTTCATGAGAAATAGATGGAAGGTTATGACATTGAATTGGATGTCGATTATTTTAATTAGGCTCAGAAAATACATTTTGACATACCCCCAAACTATGATTTTTGAGACATGGATACACTTGGCTCTACCTTAATGTCCCATTTGTCAATAAAATGTTGGACATAATGATGTTATCTCATATAATGGTTGATAGAATGAGATTCAATTTTTTTTATATTTGTAATATCCATTATATTTATACCACTTATGTTTTTGGATGTTTTCATAAATTTTTTTGGTGTTTTAAAATATGACTAAGTTTTACATGACCAAATTTATAAATAATACATCATAAGGCTCCCCTAAAGGAGTGAATTTTCACTTAATAGGTATGGAAATGTTGTTAAAAGGTCTAGAGTTTTGAATTTTTTGTGGTATTGAGGGTGGAGTAATACTAAATGGTATGGGTGATAGAATTGGGTTCTATTTTATAGCATGCTATGGGATGTTAGATTCAAGTCTATAACTAGTAGATTTCAGATTTGGTTAATTTTATATTGTAGGGTTACTACTCATAGGTTATTGCTGAATTGGAATTGTTAGGGTTTCAAAATCAAGAGGAATTTTATCCCCTAGACTTAATGCCTATATAAATACCATATTCTTGTTAGCTAGGATATACTCTATGATTTGAGAATGGGTAAAAATGACTCTAGGGATATTTTTCTCATTTTCAACATTTTTGTTGATCTCAATATGGTTTTATTGATTTATAAATTAAAAATAGACTTACAAAAAGCTTACTTTATCAAGCTAGGATTATTCAATAAGGCCATTTTTCTTGCAATAGTAAACATTGATAAAAATTCTTGACTTAAAAATAAAATATTAAATACCAAGACATGAAATTCATATAATTGACAATAAGTTTTTGAGTTTTTTTGACTTTACATTTTCCTTGATTTATAGATTTTGGATATGGTTTTGTCATAATTTTAAAGCTCAAATATTTTTTTCAATCAAAAATATCTCAACACATGTATTTTAGAAGGAATGAAAACTAATAATTTCTTAATTTAAACATACATATAATTAACAAAAGAGGATAACACTATGATAAATGATTTGAAGAAATTTTAAAATTTCATTTCCTCTTTATTATCCATTAATAGTGTTAGCTCAATATTTTAGAGTGTTGAATATATAGGAAGTATGATTCTCATATCCCACTAGACCTGGTTTGAAGAGTATATGAAAGTTAACTTCCCAATGCTAATTGGTAGTTGATGCAACAAATTTTAATATTAGAATGGATCACTTGGATTTATATTTTTATAATATTATCAAAGGGTATTCCTCTAAATAACTTTTAATATGTCATTCCCAAAACTATGGAAGAATCTAATTTATTGAATGCAAACAAGTGGGTGAAGTCCCAATATGCCCAACACAACCATAATGTTTCTGTAGGTTGATTTAAATGAATTAAACTTCAAATAAACTACTAAAAATCTAAGTATTGGATCACGGAATCCACTCACATCATAGTGTGATTAAAACATAGTACCTCTTAAGATTTTGAAATAGTTACCACTCAATTTGTGTACCTCATTGATAAATGATTTTTGTCTTACTATATGGTCTTGAAATCCAAGTTTGATAGATCCCATACTAAAATAAAAGAAAGAAGTTAATTCTAGCTCTAATTCTTACGTATTGACACCAATATGATGCAAACAAAATCACATACACACCAACATAACTTAGATAACATTAAAGTTATAAATTTATTTTTTATTCTTGAGTATCATCACCAATGTGGTACCAATGAAATATATACATAACCTTAAAATACAAACACAAAAAATGATGGAAAATAAAATATATTTTACTTACATAAGAACAAAACTATGACCTAATCACTATAAAAACTAAATATTAAGATAATTGCTTGAATATGAAAAAGTTAATGTTAATTCAAAATATAAAAATATAAATAAATAATGGATTAACCAAAAATGAGATTAGTTTTTAGCTTTATTTCTTTATTTAAGCCTTGGTTTTGCAACTTTTAAAACTATCTATAAGTTTTTTATATATTAAAAGATCAAGGTAACCTACAAAATTGGTCAAAAAACTGTAAAAAATAAAAAAATCATACAAACTTAAATGTTAGGGAAAAAAATTGGAAAATAAAATCAAAACAATAGACACTATTTTGGTGCTCTCTCTTAAAATATGATTTGATTTTAGATGAAATCTTGAAAACTTTTTTTTAATGTAAATCTAAACAAGCCTGTAAAAACTATAAAAAACATACATTGTCAAAAAAATTACAATAATTTTAACAATCATGATTGTTTTTAAACATTAAATTAATAAATAACAAATATTATGATATATATTCAACTATAACATAGATTTACATAAAAATTTAATAGCCTAAAAAAATTAAGAAATTTTTTTATTGTGAATTAAAAGTTATTACTATTATAAAATTCACATGTTTTTTTTTAAAAAATATACTAGATTGAGGTGGAAGAATACATAGAGATTAAGTAAATTACATTAAAATTATCTTAAAATTTGCATAGGAACACAAACAAAGTTAAATATTTATTAATTTTTTTTAAAAAAAATAATAAGATGAAATTGATTAGGGAAAAGTTTCATCTAATGTGCTAGAATGTATTATGGATCCAAAACCCTAACCGAAAGAAAAATAAAATCATCACTTTTGACTATAAATTTGATGGGATTCCTTTTTTGAAGGGAAAATGGAGGTCCATTTTAAGTTCATAATTTGGGTTGAATTTGATAGCATTGATTTTGATTAACCTTCCATATTTTTAGGTGATCTCAAAAAAATATTGTAGATCACAATAAGATAAGCACTTTCAAATATTTTGATATTCTCATTACTAATTTAGAAACCAGATAAGGTGATACCTTTACATTGATTAAACAATGAAAATTTATAAATTTATAGCATATTTATACAAGTGAGGATGTGGAAATTATTGGGGCTTATTTTTTCCAATATTTTAAATTGATGTTTCAAAAATATTCATTGATCTTTAAAATAAAATATTTGTGAACTTTGTCATGTGTTTTATACTTTATAATATTAATTTGAGATTGAAGTGTCCCCTTGTATAATTTTGTATCTTTAATTTAGCTAGACTCGATGAGAGTCTAGGTAACTAACACATGTAGAGATGTGGATGATATTTACTTTTCTTAGGATAGGGTTTTATTTTTATATAAATGGCTAAAACTCTCTTTTAACCAGTCCTCTATGTCATCCTTTTAGTCCAATTTTATTATCGGTATTTTAACTTTTTATATTTTAGCAATTCGAGTTGCTTTTTAGATCTTTGTGATATCTTCTAGGCCTTGAACCTGAAACACCATTCGTTTTAACAACATGAGCTCATCCCATTCAATAAGACATATTTTTTTGTCAAATCTACTAAAATCCTATTTTCTCTTTAATATTAGTTGAGCATAAATTGAACATCTCATATTTGGGTTTCAACAAATATGCCTACTATGGTTATTATTTTTAGTTTGAGTGTCATTATACTTATGGACTTTAATATAATTTTTTTTTCAATTACTTAATAAACTATAGAGTATATTGATAAAAACATCTTAGTACCACATAATACTTATGTTTATGGAATAAATTATTTTGTGGATAGATTTTTTTATTATCTGTAATCTTTATATCATGAGAAATTCATTTTTTCTCACGAACTCCTTTAAGAGAAAAAATATTTTTTCTAGTGTATTTAATATTGGATAATTTTTATCATCATGAAAATAATTACTATGTCTATATGATTTTTAAGCAATATTATTCTAAGGAAAATCATATATTTTATCTTGCCCAATATTTATCACTTTCAAGACATCGATCGTATAATAAGCATGTGCAATTAATGCCAAAGTTTAATCAACAAATAGATCATATGTGATGTAGGATTTAGTGTCAAGAGAGTATCTAATTTTTAGAGGATTATTTTGACAAGTTTTTCAGTTCTAAAATAAACTCTCCATCATTATTTGATTGTCCTAATTCATGATTTTATGAGTGGAAATAATTTAATTAGTTCTTGATTTTTTTTGGTTCCTTGTATAAAAAACGTTTTTGAGTTGGGGAATTGTGTGAAGATAAGGAGATATGCTTAGCATGATGTTATCATCCTAGATAACATGGAAAAAGTGATGGATTTTTCATATGTTTAGGTACAAGTTAGATTGAATTATAAAGAGTGTCCTACACCCATTGGTCAATTGGTCATTACTCATGATCTAGCTTTTAAATTAGAGACATATTGAGAATTTTATGTTTAATATATATCCATTATTTTACTTAATGACATGTTCAAAATAAAATGCATAATATATATTTTTTATTTTTTATTATTATATTGAATCTAAGGGGAAATATTTGTCATGCGGTTTCTTTGATGTTCACTAGTTTACAACCCTAGTTTATGTGGCCAGCTATGCAGATAGATGGAGGGAAGTTATGGATACCACTGCTAGGGGAAACAATCTAGCAAGGGTCCATCACAGTAGTTATTTATTTGATGGTGTAATGCCTTTATCCCAATGTTATCTATGTGTTGTTATATTTACTCTCTACTTTATTCAAGTTTAGTATTGCTATGAACATGATTGAATCTTATTTGACTCATTTTCTTTCAAAATTGTAATAACAAAAAAATAAATCTGAGAAAATAAATCTAGGTGCTCACTTAAATGTAATTATTTTGGTCTTTTTTTTTTATATTGAGCTCCGTACCTCAAAACATAGAAAGGGTGAATGCTTCATTTTCTAGAATTTATATAGAAATAAGTCTAGAAAGGAGTGCATGTACGGATAATCAAATTAATTAAATTATTTTGTATTTTTTTGTTCAAAATATCTATTTTTTGAATAAAAAGATCAGTGAAATCATTTATGGTGTAATGTTGTTAGCATATTCGGTATAACATTATTTGAAGCAATCAATGTTTTGTTTGTTTTCAAGTTTTATATATGTGGCCACAAATTAGGTTACTGGAAATATTTTCTTGAATGCCACATGTCCATTTATATTTTTTATAACCATGGACACCATTATTGATCTATTGCTTACCCACATGTTATTTTTTAATGATTCAATACACCAACATCATTGCACATTATGGATGGTTGAAAACAATTACTGAGATAAACTTATAGGATTTAGAAAGGATTGAATAAAAAACACATAATGGAAATGAGATTTTTGTCATTTGTTTTAGTTTTAAGTGACTACAACTATCATTTGTTTGATCAAATCACTCATATGTCTCATGGATGGCCTGCCCGGTCTACAAATTAACAATGTCAAATTCATTTCTAAGGTGGAGTGTCAGTCTAAAACTTTCTTACCGCAATGTACTTAATGGGTAAATGTTCTTATCTTCCTAATCCTGGGTCTCATTCTCATTTATTTATTTATTCTTCTTTTTTTTGTGTGTGTGATATTATATTTATAATAATTACATATATATATATTTAACTATTATAATATGTTTTTCAGGGTTGTAGCTAATGTAGCAAACAGCTAGGGTCAAGGATTTGATAGTGGGACTAACACCAGGTTCTATTTCCACACAAAATTTTTTATTCCTCCTATTAAAATACAAAAATATGTGTTTGTATTATTATTATTATTATTATTTTATGTTCTTTATTTATATTACTTGACCTAATTTAGCAAACCTATAATACCTAAAACACACTATTACTTAATTTAGAGTTTTCTTCTAATAATTTTTTTCCATATTCAAAACTAATTTATAGTATTTTGTGACTCTAAACTCAGTCTGTGACTTTAATGTCAGTTTAGTAGACATCTAATTTAATTAATAAATTTAGTTAATTTAGTATGTATCTAATTTATTTAATTTAAAATATTGTATTTTGCAATTCTAAGTCAGTTTAGTAGACATCTAATTTAATTAATAAATTTAGTTAATTTAGTATGTATCTAATTTATTTAATTTAAAATATTGTATTTTGCAATTCTAATCTTATTTTAATAGATATATATTTTGTTAATTTAGAGTATATTATTTTGTGAATCTTAACTCTGTTTAATAGATATCTAATTTAGTTAATTTAGAATATAATATTGATATTTCATAATGAACCAACCTCGTTTTGGTTACTCATCCTCTCAAATAGAGGAAGTGTTTTACATGCATTTGATATAGTTGACAAGTGGCATATTTGAATGAGAAGGGTCAAATTCTTCATACTACTTTGAATGGTTGTTAGATGATTGTATTAAAACATGTTCCGCTCCCTATAGTCTCTCTATAGGAGATGGAATAGTTTGCATGGATTTTACGCATTGCCATAGTATACAAAGATTTAAAAAGATCCAAGAAGATTTCTAAAGTTTCACTGAAGTTATATTTTTGGTTGAATTTTATTTGAACAAGTGAAGTGGTCGATCTTCTTCAATATTAGTGAGCCATGGGATTTCTTTTAGGTTTCGATGGTCTCCCCATCTCAACATTTATATTAACCTTTTTCTTTTCCATAACTTATAGAAGGGATGAAATATGTTGGCTTATTTCTTGGGTTGGGTTAGCTGAGCTTCTAAAATGTGATAACTCTTATTAGCAAGATTTTTTATGAAATGTCCCTGATTTCAGAGCATTGGTGGCATCTTTTATTGATTATTTTCTATTTGATTATGAAAAGACTTGATGTTGATGTGGGAGCAATACATTGAGGCTATGGAGTTTATCTTATTTCTTTTGTTGTAGTTGAAATGAGTACCAAATATTTTAAAAATTGATTGCTACATGGATGGATAATCTTTGCCATTGATAAAGAGAAATGGTGGTCGACTGGAGATTGTCCCCAAGAAGTAGGAAGAATTGATAGCTTTAATTATCATGCATCAAAATGTGCCAACATCATACCTTTAAAAGAGAATAATACTCCACAAATAAAAAGAAAACAGTTGCCAAATAAAACTATAAATTTAAATATACATGTCATCCAACATAACTTGAACCTTTAGGGCAACCGCTACTATAATTTATTGTGAAACAAGGAAACATTGGAGATTAAATTTAACCTTTATAATAGGTTTACATAAATTTTAACTTGCTTCTAATAGTCTCCTTAAGAAAAATTGTAACCAGAAACGGGAAACAGGAACATGCCTATAATTTTCTAGAACCAATCGATTACATTTTACGGTTAAAAGGCATAAATGTGGCCATTGGTTTTAGTCATATTTGGCAAATAATGCATTCTAAATGATTTGAAATCAGCAATTAATTGTTTGAATTTCAATGAAAATTATTTTTAAGTTGACAAAAAGTAATATTTGAAACTATCTTGCATGGAAACACGAGCGTATACTTTCAGACGCTGGGAAAGGAATGGTGAATAAAGGAAATTACAGGGGTTAAATTTGGTAGACATTTCAATGTTTTTGAGTTTTTTACTCATAAAATATAGTTGCATTATATTTTTAACCGTATGAAGGGACAGGCAAAAAATTATACAAAATGTCATATTGACGTTCACAATAAAGATTTGACCATTTTAAAATTATTAATAGGACTCTAAGGTTGGAGTGTGGGAGCATGACATGTCACGAGTCATGACTCATAGTCATAGTCTCCCATGACAAAACCGTCAAAACACATCAATAAATGCATTGCAACTTGTGTCAATGTGATAGTATCTAGACTCTGGATTCATAAGCAAAATAAATTATAATACGAGATCAAACCATATGAAACCTACTCCTTGAAGCCTAAAGACAACATTATCATATGATTTCAAACCCATGATGGTACGTGGACCCATGCTGGTACATAGAGAAGGGGAAGTGGAATTACTGTGAAAAGTGGAAACATATACATAATGTCATTGTCGTGCATTGCAGGTACAGTTGTAAGATTGTAAATTATAATTTATAATGAATTATTTTTGGACCAAAGTCTAGAGTACCACTTTACCAGATGGTCCAGAGCATTGACCACCATCCCCATTCCCCAGATTTCACATTGGTAAATGACAATGCAATGACAAAGACTTAATTTAGTCAGGACTCTAGGACTAGGAGTCAAAGAGATTGAAGCGGATTGAAGATGAGGCATTGAGGATCAAATAACATTAGAAAAGAAGTATGGGAAATCAAGATTACAGTTTGGAATGCATCTAGACACAAATCAATGGATCTACCACAGGGTGCCATTGTGATTGCCATTTGGTCAATTAAGCTGCCAGTGCCCAGATAGTGACAACATGGTCATGTTTACAAGATGACTAAAATTTAATCACTTTTGTTGTCATTCACCGTGGGTTGCTTGAGCCATGGAGTGAGTCCTACGAATGGAAGAAGTCATTTTCTTCCTTCAAGAACATGGAGCTGAGCTGTAGTGGGAAAGTTAAAGTGCTGTCAGATAAATTGGAATGGTTCCAAGATCATATAGAATGATTTAGATGGATTGTAAAAAATCTAATTTTTTTTGTATAGAACTATTTTGTAAGACAGTCAGCAACAATCTTGTTCTTATAAACCATAATTTTGATTGAAAGGTAAATATCCCAATTTATGTGTACTAAATAGACCCCCGTATAAAAAATTCAATGGTTTTTACATATAGATTCTTTTTTTGGCCATACTAATTGTAGGTAGAATGGAGTTGAAGGAATGAGCAAGCCATAGTTTCATAGGCCATGGTTTAGGTGGACAACACTCTGGATGCTCACCAATAACATTGTGAACAAAAATAAGACTAGAAAAACCAAAAGCTTCCATTTTGTCTAACATTCAGTTGTCGTCTAGTCAGAGACCAAAGGCTTGCCCAAGCATTTGGTAAGGTAAAATGGTGTAGCCAATTCTGTCATCTAATGTATATGCATGACATTTTTCCTAGGGTTCTACATGAACCCATCCAATTAACTCAACAACCGTTGAAAGCCCTACTCCCTTTTATCTACTCATCTATGGAAGGTCATAATGACCATAACTCTGATCATTTCCCTCTTTCAAATAATCAACTCTACAATTTTCTAAGGGATGTTTTGTACCATACCCAGCTTGCAATAAATTACTACACATCTAAGGATAAGGCAAAGCACTTGTAAACCATTGGGATACTACTTTTTATATTCAGAAAAGGGTGGTGCTTGCTTTGAACCCAGCATAGCAGTGCTGTATTTTACATTGCAAGATGCAAATCTCTGATTCTATGATTTTTTCATGGAGCATATTGAGCATGAAAAAATGTTAGAGTGCAATTTCAGAAACCTGGTCTCTTGAAGGAGATCTTGGCAGAGGATACATTGATGCAAAAGATCCTTACAAGATTGGAATTGCAATAGCCTTGGAAGGCACTGGAGTTCAAATTCAGGTACTCTATATTAAATTTAATAGACTATTTTGTTATGGGTGGAGCAAGGTTTATTTTGTTATATGTTTTTTCCCTGATAGTGTTAAGAAAATTTAGTAGTTTTTTATGATAAAAATTTCATGGGTTTTTATTTATTTTTTATGTTGAGAAATTTTAAGGGGTGTATTTTGGGAATTATTTGTAAATAAGTGATTTATATTTTTACTAGTTTTAAAATCTTGAAAAAAATTGTTCACATTTAAATCTTAAATTATTGAAGGAAATTTTCAGCCCTCACTAATTTATAGATTTTTTTTTGTTGAAATGAGAATTTAAGGGTCTTATTTTAATAGAAAAGATTCATTTTATCCTACAAATTGTTACAACTCCGTTGGACCAACTTCATATTAAAAATAGGTGCCCAATCCCTTTCCATGACATAACATCCTTTCAGGCAATGTGTGTAGCCATATTGAACATTCTTTCCTTGCAATATGAGCAATAACAACAAGATTTAACTCATTTCTATATAAAAATTATGGAAGTCAAAAATAAGAAATGAACGTTACATGCAAGATGAAATTAATTTTAAAACCGTCATAATTTTTTTTTTTACGGGTAAAGGTGACCGTCAAATTTAACCCATGATGGAAAAGATGCAAACAAAATGGAGAAAGAAATGAGAGGAGGGAAGTATGGAAAATTTGATTTGAAATCCGCAATTCATTGTTCGAATTTCAATTAAATAATGCGAATATAAAGGGGAAAAAGTTGCATTGAAATCAACAATTCAGTGTTCGAATTTCAACGAAATTTATTTAAGGGGACGAAATTTAATAGGTAAACGTAAGCATGCGCTGGGAAAGGGAACGACGAATGGACAAGATACAAATGAAATGGAGACAGGAATGGGTGGAGGACCCCATCATTTCCCAACCCAACATGAACGAGTTGGGAGTTTACTGTCAGCAAAGCTAAGTGTATGAGAAACATGCAATCAAATCAAAATATTGGCTGTCGACAATTTTGAGTCAAAAATGCCTTTCATATCCCACAGCGACAAAAGTCAAATTAGAACTCAAAAAATGAGACAAAGCGTGCACAGAGTATCCTGTTTACAACCACTCAAATTTTCTTCTTATTATTTATTGAATTCGTAACAGACAAAAGACTGAGGTCCATACAACACACGATAGAATCTACTTTCGGTGGATCGAGGATGTCGGTTATATATTCTTCAAAACTAACCTAATATGGGTCTCTATGGCTTAAATTTAATGACGGTATGTTCATATTTATGTTTTTAGCTGTAATTTTTTATATTATAAATTATATGAGTATTCCAAAAATAATCTCATTAATAAAATAATATATGATAAATAGATTGACTGTCAAATTTTACTCAGCTGGGGCAGTGTTCCTCATCCTTTTACTCACCTTCATTGTATACTCCTCTTGGCTTAGCTATAATGATAATTATATTGAACAAGAATGGTATTTATTTAGTTCAGTAATAATGTTAGTAGGTGTTTTATAATGGTAATAAGGGGAGGTGAGAATTTTGAATTTGATGTTTAATTGATCATCATAAGAAAACTCTGATTTTAAATTTACTGTTTATTTAATCGTTATTTTAATGTTTTTTTTTCCTATACAAAAAAATAAAATTCTAATTTTTTATATAAAAAATAATTTTTAAACTATACTAAATATTATAATCAAAATAAAGACATCCTCAATTAAATTAATGAAAACTATTTCAAAAATATAATAAAATAATCAATCAATATAATATGTAAAAAATTTAAATCATAATATTAATTTACATAAATTTATATTTAATACATTTATAATAATTATAAATTACAGTTTATAAAAAACAATAAATTAATATCTTAAAATTAATATCTTTATATTATTTTTTAAATTAATATATTTATATTAATTATAGTATATAACAAATTTAAAATAAATATTTTAAAATTTATAATGTTTTCTTAAATAAAAAATTTAAATTTTATATCTTTAAAATATTATTTATATCAATATATTTATACCATTTAAATTGAGATTTAACAATTAAAAAGGTAATATTTAAATGGGAGAGGGTATTCTATTTAAATTGAGATTTAGCAATTAAAAAGGTATTATTTAAATGGGAGAGGGTATTCTTGATCTTAAGAATTAGAAAAGTGATATTCAAATGGGAGAGGATTTAGGATTTTTTATTTTTTATTTTTATTAATTTTTAATAATTATATTGAACAAAAATGGTATTTATTTAGTTAAATAATGATTTTTGTAGGTGTTATATAATGATAATAAGGGGAGGTGAGGATTTTGAATTTAATTTTGAATTTTTATTTTATTTTTTGATTTTTTAAATTTTTATTTATTTTTATTTTCAAGGCTGAAGGTATGAATAACTTTTCTAATTATTTTTAGGTTACGTTTTCTTTATTGGCAGCTATGAAGGCTGAAGGTATCAATTATTAATGTCGACATCATACAACTGGAAATCCTATTTAAATAGCTCATACTCCCGCAAGCTTCATACCAAGTGGAATTCCTCCTGGTCTTTGTTTCTTGCTATCAGTATTTCTATATAATTTTCTCTTTCGTCGAAGTTTGTGTCTTTAAGAAGAGGAAAAAATAAAAAATAAAACATCCCGGTGTGGTTATTCTTCTTAGCAATATATACAACGTCTCTGAAGACTGACGGCTGTCATTAGAAACACTTTATTATGGACCATGCTCTAGTTATTCTTCTGTTTTTGCTTACATTTTCCCTTGGTGAATCTGCTCGGAGTCTCAATTTTATGAAGAGCAAGCCTGGGCTTAAGGTTGAGAGTAAAGAATCCAGTCTTGAAGCCACTGGGCTTGAGGAGAAATCGAAGGCCATAAATATAGCTCAAAAGCCCATGCTTCCTTCCACCGTTTCTCCTAAGGATGTTCGGGAGTTTTATCATTTGAAGAAGGCCACAGTTTCTCCTGATCTAAAACATGATGAAGTCATTGGTAAAAAGGAGGAGCAAGATGAGAGTGGCTCTACCAATGATCCATTAGGACATAGTCCTGGAGTTGGCCATGGCGGCACCCCTGGAGGAAGGCCTTGAATCTGCAGAGTTAGAAATGCCTGGACAACTGCAAGAGATTATTTTTTACGCTGTCGTAATTAGTAGTATTTATTTGCGGATGTGTTATATAAAATTAGTATAGTGTAGATAGGAACATGAATCGAAGTAGAGAATAATAGAGGCGGTCATTTGAGATGAATGGCACGACTTCCAGAATATTTAGAATTCCGTATTGTTAGTTCTGTAGGCCATTAGATGTTTGCTCTCAAAACGAAGGATAGCTTTTCCTTTTTATCTAAACAAGTCAGCGTAAAGAGACATCCTTGATGGTGAAAGAGGTTGGCGGAGCATTGGGTTTCGTCGTAATGTCAAGTATCGTGTCTGACCTTTAAATATGTTAGAAGTAGAAATTAGAAAAATGTTCAAAAACGTATAAAAGCCTGAACAATATATTGGAAATAGTTATTGGATTGCCTTCTTGAATTGGTTGTGAATTTATCTTATGCTAATAATCTAAGCAGAAACATATTGAATAGGCACCTGCTGCATTGTAAAATTTCAGGGAAACCTGACAGAGTTGTTATAAATTTTCAATATTCTTCTGGGAGATAATCTATGTAACTCGGACATATTTAAAGAGAGCTATGCGGGATGATAAGTTAAAGCCGCACATGTTTAGCAATTTTCACTCACTGACAACTTAATCTCAGCTTGTCGTCATTAATCGTTTATTTAAGTTTAACTATGTTGCCTAAATCTGAAATCTGTTCAAAGCTAAAATGTCAGAATGTTTACCAACTGCTACTCCTGCTCCGCCGGAGATTTGGTTACTATAAAATAAAAAACATATTTTTCGAATGTTTTAATGGACTTTTCATGAAATAAATTATTTGATTAGTGAATGGCAAGATGGCTTCACAGAGTCTCGATTTACGGCCTCTATTGATGATGTTATATATATATATAATCGATCTCAGATTTGAACATCCGTCGTGTTCAAATAAGTCTGTGAAATTTATATAAAATCGATCTCATATTTGAACATCCGTCGTGTTCAAATAAGTCTGAAATTCATGTATAAGAAAACACAATCAGGAAAACAATGCTTTAATGGAAAAAAGAAAATGAATAAGCATTGAAATCTGGCTTGAAAATTGACGGGCTTCGGGTCTTTTTTATTTATTTATATGAGATTGTAAATTACAGTCAAAATTTTATATAATGTATAAATATTTGTAATTATTGAAAAATTTAAAATGGTAAATTTTGTAGTACCTTTTATTTTATATAAATTACTGTTAAGTTATTTTGGTATAGGGGCCACCATTCAATTTTATATATATTGGTTTAAAAATTTTCTAGACGTTATCGAAAAGTGCTAACCATCAATAATTTATGATCTCACCCCCCATCTTATGCAAATCAGATCGTGCAAAATAGATAGACAAATACTCATGATGTCAACATATTATTTAACCCTAAAGACTAAAGCACTCACCTAAGATGGAATAAGAGAACATAAATAATCCCATTAGTATAAAGATATATAAACATAATTCACATATACAAACATAATTTATATAAGACATACAATTCACTTAGTCATTAACAAATCACTTGAAATAACCTTTCATTATTATTAGCAATTTACGTATAATGTACAATCACCATGGGAAAAACCTTCATAAACACGATGCTCAGAAGCAGTCATGCTCTAAAACATATTGGTGAACCCAATGTCGAGACAAAAGTATAGTCCAAGTAGAATTACAACCCATCAGTTAACTCAAAGTGTTAGATCCACTGAAGAGATTTTTTTCATGATTACCATTGCATCATCATTTACTACTAATGAATATAATCAATCACAACCTTATCACACTCCTTGAAAAATATACCAATACGAACAATTATGCATTAAAAAAATATGATGGCAAGCCATATTGTGACCATATGTAGATTTCGAGACGTTCAACAAATAGATACTTCAAATTGAGACACAAAATTCAAGATCCTATTGACAAAAACAATATTTAGATTGACACACTTTTAAAATAATCAATAACGAAAATGAATGATAATCATAAATTATAACCTATTATGATCACTACAAATAGTTAACATACATACGAACCACTTAAGCATGATAATACCAAATAATATCACACAAAACATTTTCTAATTACAAATATACAATCCTACTAAAATTCAGATAATGATATGCATACAACTACATTAGAGATATGTGATAGATGGGACAATTAAATTGAGACATTATTACCACTAGATACAAGATCTCCACATGAGCTCTTTTAGTTGGTTGAAACACATATCATTTTACATAGCTTCATTGTGATTGTTAGTTGGATCATCGTTTGTAATCCTCCTATCTTGTACATATAGTCTGGTCTTCATCATTATTATATCCCTTGCACTTTTTACACTTGGCCCTTTCCCCTTGATTTGTCACCTATATGTATTATTTATCCTATAATGATTCTAGTTAAATCCTTTTTAGAATTATACTTTATTAATTTTATGTATTGACTATTTATACATTTTTTTGGTCATCCATTGAGATTACATGATCATATACATCTATATCCACCTATTAAATGATCACAAATTGATTCTTTCCCATTGTGTGCATGAAATTTCTTATATCCACATATGGTCTTGAGCTACATGTTATGATTCACATATACAGTGGTGAAATATTGTTTTCTTTAAATTTATGTACATAACCATGCTATCATAGCTATTGCACATTATGTCTTGAAAAATGTTGTTAATTTTTTAGTATCCGTCCCACTTGTACATTTTTAATCCCTACTACTTGGCCTTGCCTGCTGGTATTCATATATTCCACAACTACAAATAATCAAAAAATACAAAATTAAATAAAATAAATTGATAAATAAAATTTAAAAAATCCAAAATAAGGACCTAAAGATGACATGATTAATATATTATGCTATTTATATTTTTAAATCATCACATGTTTGGTGTATGACATATTATTTCATCCACACATTTTTTTCATGGTATATGAGGACAATGCATGTCATAAATGGTATATATGGACATAGAGATGTTAGGCATTCCTGTACTTGGTTACCATGTTAATAATAGGTCCATCTTATTCAACATGTTTTAGTAAATATACATGTCATATCTTTCTATAATCTTTATAACATGTTAAGTTACTGATATTGATTACACATGCCTTGTTATTTACTCATAAATTAAATAGTGATACATGTAGATGTTATTATACTATGATGTCCCACTTAAACATATGGATGGTATATAGACTAGTTCAAAAAATTTATGATATTTTGATGTTTTTATCATATTACATGATACACTACTTTTTGGTTATTTACTATGTGTGGTCTTTTACCCTTTTTTATGACATATTTATGTCCCTTGAGTGTGGCCCTAAGCCTTGTTAAATGTGACATATTTATGTCATTTTACATGTGACCCTTTTATTTATTTGTTGTGACATCTCTATGTCCCTTGTATGTGATCCTTAACATTATTTTTAAGGCTAGCACTTGTGCATGGTGATTTTGCTGACATTGGGTGGTTGCATGATCTATACCATGCAATTTTATTTTGTATTATTATGCATATATTGTTATATTATGTACCTCATTGATACACCTATCTATTTATAATGTTTATATGCCATAAATTATATATGTTACATACATGTCTTGATTGATATACACAATCTTATGATGACATATTTTATATATGATCACATGTCACTACATGATATTACTTGTATACATTACATGTACACTTTAACTCTTATTTTGAGATGAGTGACTTATAAGATACATTCATCATCCCCAAATGAGAGAATTATGCTGGGTTTGTCATAGAGACATAAGCTTCCATGAGAAAAAAATCATATCAGACTATAGATTTTAGATATTCACAATGATTCAAATATTAGATGCTTTACTTTTATGATAGATTTTAGAATATTGACACAGATTATGAGTGAATATGCCATGCATATGAACTAAATCTATGTCCCATGTGCATAGATTATAAAAAAATTGGGTGCATATTCATGGACATATGTACATAGATTACAACAATATGAGTTACAAATTTCCATATACACGTACATTTGAGATATAGGTTCTCAAATTCAACATATAGATGGATATAATTATATATCAATTAGAAAAAAACTCAAATGGTATGATGTTGGTTCATGCAAATATATAGACATTCAAATTCATGAGGCATGATATTGGTTATTGCACATGCACATACACTATAGTCTATAGTTAAATAGAAAAATGGTTGTCATTCTAATTCACATTTATCAAATTTGTGGGCATTGTAGGTTCATGAACATTTGAATCTATAGTCCATTTATAGTGGTTGATTCAATTCTTTGATTGAAATTATAAGTATGGTTCTCTCTTTTATCTAATTAGTTATTTGTGTGATTACATTACATACTTTTCTTCACATCAGTGAGTATTGGGACATGATTTCTTCCCAACCTAGGAAACTACATAGTTACACAAATTGGGTACACAATCACATCATATTTCTAGTGGTTTTTGTAAGAATACATAATTTATGGTTCAACAAGTAAGCATCATCTTAAAAAAATTAAGGGAAACTTAATTTTAATAAATACATAGGTGTAATCTAAGCCTAGCTCATTTAAAATATCAAAAACATAATTTCAAATTGAAATTATCAATCCATACACATTGACTAAACATTATTTTATGTTTTTCTATTTAGTGACCTACATATTTAGAACTATGTACCAAATATAGTGTGTTGTACAAAATCATGTGCATTTTATCCTTTTATTCTAAAACTTCCATTATTAGAATAAATGTAGGGATTTTTTATATATTAAAATATTGTATTTTATAGGTGGAAATTAAAATCTTGATAAAAATTTACCGCGTGTGAAATAAGCACACAAACAAGGTTCTAATTTGATATCCTATTATAATTAACATTATCATATGAATCAACCCTTGTACTCTATTATTACATACCTATAGGGACCTCACTGTCTATTTGAGATGATCATTTGAAATGAATGACAATATTTAGATTACGTAATATTAGTTCTCAATGAAATTATATGGTCACTCTAAAAATGAAGGATTTTTTTTCATTTTTATCTAAACAAGTGAGCATACAGAGATATGATTGATGGTGAAAGACATTTACAATGTCTTGGTTTTATTTTAATGTCAAATATTGTGTATGGCCTTTAAATATTCAAAAATTTGAAATGGAAGAATGTTCAAAACTATGCAAAGGTCATAATAATATATTATAGTTACTAAAAATATAAAAATCTAAGGCATTAGCCGATATAATTGCACAAAGTACGGAAAATATTTTGACTATATCAGTCTAGTGAATATAATCAAGAATATGAACACGTGGAAGTTATTGGGCTAGTCAATGAAGTTCACAGACACATATATAATTATATTGGGTTGACTAATTAATTTATAACACTTAACACATAATTATATTAGGCTAGCCGATACAATCTTTAATATAAAAATAAAATCAAGAAATGAAATTAATAAAATAAGATCAAGTAGATATACTAAAATAATTTGAGTGATAGTGTGGGATATCAAATATAATTACTCGTTCTTTGCTTATTTTTTATCTAATTTTTCATGTCACTTACTAATATATGCTTAACCATGATTGTAGCCTACTAACCCTAATTTTATTTTTACAATGAGACCAACTTCCTCAGTGGATACACCCCTTTTAGGTACACCATAAAATCAGTCAGATGGTTGGTTTCTTATGTTTAATAAAAATAAAATCATAAGAATTTTTAATATACCATGAGGTATGTGGAAACTAAAATGTGCGCTTAGTATTATATAATAGATGTATTGGAGTAGTACTCCTCATAATAGGGTGGTAGTAAAGTAGACAACCACTTATCTAATTACAATAACAACTATGTAACTTCAAATTTTTAATAACATAATCTATAGGAAAATCCAATGAAATAGAAAATAAATCTCTAAAATGAATGTGTAAACTAATTTACAAATTTATATGAATTAAAATAAGGAGGCAAACAATGATATTAGTTTAGATGATATAGTTTGAATGTAAATTTTGTTAAAATTAAATGACATTGAACTATATCATAGTGACAGATGTAGTCATGCAATTTCATAAGAAAAAATTATCAATTTAGTTGATGTCATATATGAATCACAGAATGTACTCAAACTAATTGATGTCATTCTCTAACAAGAAATAATCCATATCTAACTAGCTGATGAAATTTTACCAAAAATAAAAACTAAGATAAAATTGTGTCAATATGGTTGATGTAGTTGGATGAAGGAATGAAGTTAAGAGTAAGATTCACATCAAGTTCAATAGAATATATACATGAGTTAATATTAGCCTAAAACTATCTTATATTAATATACTTAGACATAGATAAGTATTATCAAATATATGTCATGATCTTTGGATGTTCAAGTGATGACCACTGGATTTATAGATCTAAACTAGGTTTTCCTTTGTTGCAACTTTCAAGAGGAATGTGTCCAGATCCTGAGACTGTGACACAATGAAAAAGTTGTAACTAGACCTATATGAAAGTAATTGATTTTAGGTAAGTAATGTAAGTAAGTGTATAATTAAAATAATTTAAACTAAATGGAAAGTGTTATAATGATTGTAAATGGTAAGGTTCCATGGTAAAAATATGGGGTTCTAAGAAACCTAAAGTGGAATATGTTAAGTATAGTAAATCCTATAGTTTATTTAGCTTGTTTAATATAGATAAAACCTATTCAAGGATACAGACACATTCATTCAATAAGCAACAAACAACATATAATCTAATACGTAAATAAATAAAATAGTATAAGGTTAGAAATACTTACCTTGACATGCATATGTTAAGAAAAAATATCCCTCTTGGATATTGGATATTTTTAAGAGATGTTATGGGTTTGAGGTCTTTATAAGTTGGACTTAGGTTCAACACAAAAAGAACTCATCCTATTTAATCTCAAAGACTTCAACAAGAAACATATTCTTCAATATAATGTTTGTCCCCATTAAATCCACCAAATGTGACTTTGGATAGAAGTATGAGTGAAATCAAAGTAAATACAGTGTATATAATTTTTTTGGAATAAACTATGATTCCTATATATACTGATTTAATACCCAAAACCAACCTCAAGAACTAAGTGGATAATATCAGTCTGATCGATATAATTGAGAGAAGTTAATGATATAGAACATTATCAATAAGGCTGATATAATACTAAACTTCAAAAGATATGCTCCAAAAATTATTGAGTTGGTAAATATAGTACAATTAGGAAAAATATTCTAAATAGATAGAATCATCCTAACTAGTGTTGTACGATATAGCAAAACTAAGAAAACTAAATGAGCATAGGATAGAAGGAGGTAATAAGAAATGTAATCTAAAGAAGTTAAACTAGTAGCAAAAATGATATGATAAAGACATAGATAGAAACACATTTTATAGTGCACCACAATCATTCCCACCCATTTATTGGTGCACCCATGAATGCATGTACTCATGGAGATTTATGCTAGAAAAATAATTGAAATTTAAATTATCAATAAAACATAACATGAAAAATATTATAAGTATACATAAACATAGTGGATCTAACAATTATGTCCATTTGTTCCACTTATTATATTATTGAATTTTAAATCTAGTTTTGTGATTCAAATTATTTTCTTAATCCTATTTATAAATTATTTTTGCCTTAAATTTCATTAAAATATCATTAATTTCTTCCAAAATAAATTTGAATTTGTATTACACACTTTTATAAAAGCAAAATATTGGTTAATATTTATCATAGTTGATTTTATAATATGTATTTGCTAACTTTACATCACTCAAGTTAAACCACAATTTTATTCATGGAAATTATAATATTTCATGTATAAAATAACATTGATGGGAGTCATGAGGAAAACTATGAGTTTTATGAGGGACCTATTAGATACTTAAAATAAATGTGAAATATTGTCGTAAGGCTAAGTATTCAATTTAATTAATTATTTTACGACAACACCTTGATTTTGAAAAAATAGATTCCATGTCTTAACTAAACATAAACTTGGAAATAACTAAATAATTTTGGTTCTAATTTTTTATCATCCTCTTATTATCCTAACACAAAAAATGGAATTAAATAAAAATAAATACCCTTTGTCAAAATTCTCTAAAGATGGAACTTGAAAATTTTAGTTAATGGTTGAGAAATATCATATCAATAGTTATGAATCATTTTATTAACAATAATTCTAAATAAAATGGGTTCTTTCTAAAAGACATTTTGATAATAAAAATTTGTATTACATTTATATGTCATTAACATTAGTTTTGATTGTCGATAAACTAAATATCCAAAATTAATATATATCAAATATAGGGATTGATTTTTTTAAATGGCTAAAATTTATCAATTCAGTAATTACATAATTTTCTTATTGAGTATCAAAATTAAGTGTATCTATATTTTAATTTAGTTTCCTAAGTGAAAATTTCTAAGGCATTTTTTTAATCTTGTCTAAACCTTTTCATAGTAATAGGTTAGTTTTATAGTTAATATAGTATTAAAATTATTTATTATTTAAATAATACTCTCTCTTTCTTTGATAGTATGTATAAAATATAATAATACATTTTTATTTCACCCATGAATTAATTTAAGGGCATTTTCATACCAGAATTATCATCCTAAAATTTGAGTAAAATATTGTTTTGAATCATTTTTTTCTTGTCACGAGTATTAGATGTTCCATTTATAGATAAAATATATTGGTAATTTTTTATGATGGCATATTACTAAAATTAAGGTAATATCATCAAATTATTTTAATATACTTCTCAAACAATTAATTAAACATTAGTTCTATATCTTTTTCCTTACCTAGATTATGTGTAATAAGACTAGTGTTATAATTATTTATTATGTGAGTTGTGTTTAGTCACAATAAAAACATTTAGATATTATAAAATTTTTGTGAACTATATAAACAATTTTTTAACCCTAGGCTAGTTTAGAGACTTTAAATATATCTCAAGTAAATAGTGGTTTAGTTATTTCTTGATATATATAAGGAAGCTATTAGCTAATAGTGTAATAAGGTATACTGTTGTGATTAAAAGTATATAACTCTTTTAGTATTTGTATATGTAACAAGATTAATTTACATAGGTAATGGTGTCTCATACCAACCCTTGGTTCTTTCTAAGTAATCATTAGATGGTTGGTGGTTGAATTTCTACTCACAAGGGTAACTATGAAAATGATATTTATAAGGTTGCGTTGAAAAGGATGATTGAATTTAAAATATAAATAAAAATAATTTAGGTAAATGGCTGAAGTATAGCCCATAATGATTCTAAATGTGAAGGTCATCATAACATATATTATGAAAACTTGACAAGTGAGCATGTGATCCAGTAAGTAACTCATATGGTGTTTTTTATTAGCACATGTAATAGTTACTAACCCTTAAGGTGTATTTCATTATATGATAAGTATAATTTAATATTAAATATAGCCTTTTATAATATAAGGATGAATACATATGTCCCTATAATTTGTATCTTGATAGTGACCTAGGTTTTTTCCCAAGTTGAATGAACTTGGAAACTTGAATTTATCTAATTTTATCTTGTCATCAACGAAGACACACATCAAAGATCGATATTTTTTGAAGTGGTGTTAGATTATATTTTTTTTAACTTCATAACATTAGGGATTCAATAAAATAGGTTCCTATAGTTTTTGGTCAACATTAGTATGTACGCTTATGAGACATTGATTTTATGTTCACTCATTGAACATAGGATGTCGATGTATATTATGTTAAGGTTAATTTTAGTAATAATCTATGTTTTGATTGTTCGTGTCTAAATCTTATATAAGTTTGATCTTATCAAAATATTTTTTATTCATTATCTCGTTTGAGATATCTAAACTCTTTTGGTGATGATGCCTTGTGGAATATACTCTTCAAAAGCTCGAGTGGATAGCTACACCTAACCTTGATTCCAAGGAGCGAATATTAAGGTTCCCTAAGTTGTATGGATATTTGATCCTAGGTCATATTCTAAGTTATGGCTGCCATGTATTTTTTCCATATGTTTGGTTAAGGCTCTTTTATTAGATCACTAACATATAAACTAATAAATTTATAATGTTTAATCTATATTCTTAAATTTGTTGATCCCTATATTATGATTAGTATGAAAATAAGGCTTTTTCCCTTGAGATTTATATAATAATGTAAATTTTATTTGGATTTTGTGGTCCCTAAGAGAGATGATTATTTATAATTATAATAGGGAATTCTCCCTTGATATCCATAGGGTGTTCATCCTATCAAATGTACTTTATAATCTAGATCTATCAATATATTTTTTTGCGTACTTTTGTCCTAATACATTTAAATTAATGAGAATAAAATATAATTAAGACACACACACACACACACACACACACACACACACACACACACACACACACACACACACACACACACACACACACACCTTTTAGTGTCAATTGTTCCTCCTTTTGAAAAAAATATAATAAAATGGTATTAACATAGAACATCACGTGGTCTAGTAATTTCATAAACCAATTTAAAACTTAATTATCTATTAAATATTTTGTGTATTGCAATTATTGAAAGTATTATTGTGGATTAAATATAGAAAAAAATCAATTAATTATTTAATTAATTATGTGTCATGTTTCTTATGACATTGATTTATTAGTTATGACAATAAAAAATTAATTATAAATAAATTAATCAAACAAAAATGATTACATGTTTTATTAAAGTTTGTTGAAATAATTTTTTGGGAATGGTAGTTAAAGTATAGAATTTATTCACATATGCCATTCTAAACCTTTATTAAGTAATAACATTTTTGAATTTTCATATTATCTTCTACTTTCTCTTATCAAACTCTTCTAAATTACTTACTATATAGAATAAGAATCAAAATTTTCTCTAATGGGGGACATAATGAACTCATCATAAAATGTTTCTATGTTTTAGTAAAATAAAATTTAATAATATTAATAATATATTTAAAAATATAAATATAAAAAAATTAATAATTATTTTATTTCAAATATAATTTAGTAAAAAAAATGGAGATAATTCCATTGCACAGTATGGGCTCAATAATTATGAAACTTCTTGAGTAAAATCATCATCATAGAATAATAAATAATATTGAATGATTTAAAACAATGTTCATTACCTTATTTTCAATTTAAATGGCACTTGGTATCAGTTTGGTAGTGTAAGGTGATCATGAGTAGGGACGGATGGGATTACATGAGACAAGTGCCATCTAATAACCTTAAATACCAAAATAAAAAATCACCATTCATAGTATTTGATATACTTTAATATATTGAGGATTAGGTAAAAGGCATAAAGAGGGATGTATGGTAGACAATGAAATTCTAATAGGAATCTCAGGGTCCTCAAAATTCACAAGTTAGAGCAAGGGAAAGGATACAATGCTCAACACTATGAAGTAAATAAATACCAACATGATCCATAAGTAATATTTTGATGAGGTGAAATACTCGTTGTTAAAACTAGTAAAGTATTTGAAACTTTTATATCTATTGAAATCATGCAATCTTCTAGATAAGAAAATAAGGATTATCGCCAAATAAGATACAAAATTTTGGCAACAAGTTCTGGTAGATGGAGTGAAGTATGAGAAGCTCTTGCATTGGATAGATAATAATACTCATTAGACATAATTATCAATGAGGATAGGTGGAGGAGTATAGGTAACTTTGGCGGAATCAATCATTCATCCTATGAAAGGCCCTAGGCAATCCATCCCCAGGTTGGATAATCACAAAGGAACTCTGCTCATTGGCATCCAAATGGTCATGTTTAGTGTTATAAAATTGATGTCAATTCACAAATATGTTGATTAATTTGATGATACTATTGATAGAACTCATGATCAATTTGGGGTCTTACTAAAAGTGTTGGCTCTTGAAAACATTGCTTAGGGTCGAAAGATGAATGTAATCTATGAGAGTCTAGGCATCCAATGTAATAATGAATCTCATATTTTAGAATATTTGGATACTCTTCTCATTAAGGAGGATGTTCTTAAAAAATATCTAACTATGGTGGTTTACAATAGAGTTTTTATGTCTCCCTAATTTATAAGGGTTTTTTGAAATATTATAATAGATGGGTTTTTCCCATTTTTTTATCTATCATAAAAAATATTAAATGTCTTTATGTTAATGATATAAAATTCATAAAATAAGTATTCTATTTTTTTAAACAAGTTAAAATTATATTATAGTGCAAATAAATAATTCTAAATATAAATATGAATGATGTACTAGGAATGAGCATTTAATTATTATCTATAAAAATTTTAAACAATCAAATGTAATCAATAAGTGATTGTAAAAGTTAAATCTTAGCGTCCTTACTTTACTTGACTCACTTTCCATTACTATTTAACTTTAAATCTCTATGAGAGCCTTCAATATTATACTCATTGTCTTGAAAATACTAAAAACATCATTTGGACATACCTAATCTACTTAAAGATTCATGTTACCTAAGTTCTAAAATTCTAGGTACATTTTGGATAATACCACACTACATTGGACATGGTTTTACCCTAAACTTGTACAATAATATGGACTTTTCCCTATATTCCATCCATTAATTTTAAAATTTTTGACGTTTCATGTTGTCGCTACCATAATTTTAGCAAAGTCCATTAACATAAATATTTAAAATCTATCACTATATAAACACCCAAGATCACTAAGCTTAATGATTTTAAATTGACAAAAAAACTCTCCTTACAAGATATTTCACATTGAGTCAAAATTCCATATTCTTCCCAATTCAAGTTTTGAGTTATTCCAACGATCATATGAAAAATCTTAAGTTATCTTACTATATGTCATCGATACTAATTGATAAACATTCAAGTTAATTTAATATTTACATAAAATATTGAAAGTATCAAGATTTAAAAACTCACTCAAGGATGGAAAATAACATTTGCATCATGCCTTTTGGGATATGTAAGTAGCACCTAGATTATGTGGGTTTTTTAGTGATAAGTCAGCTATGGCCCTTTCTTGATTCTCTCCTTTTGCATTTCATGTATATTTATTTTATTTGTAGGATCTATGGTTTTTTATTCTATGGACTTATGAATTACAACTCAAAATATGTAGACAATAATCAGAGCATCTATGATACGTGCATGTACCTGAGTAATAGAATCATCCTCATAGTCAACTTATATGTCATTGTAATCAAACAAATAAGGTCATATTGTGCCCATATCTAATTTATTGCAACCTTATCCTAGTCCTTTGCATAATTATATTTTCATGAATGACATACTTCACAAATTAATAAAACTAGGATCACATCAACAATTTACCTATATAGTAAACATAAGTTAGATTCAAGCGACGTCTACATATTTCATATTATTTATAGAATATTTAAGTTTATGTATTCAAATGTGTTTTGCATTTTGATTCTATATATTGTGTAAACATAAATTAGGTTCATTAGTTTAGTGTGTAGTTTATTTATTGAATTAAATCAAAATAACTATTAAGCATTCCAATGAACCACACTAATTCAAATATTTTAGAAATCCTAAAATAATAATACTTTAAAAATTTTAAAATGCGGACTCCAAAATCATTTTATTATGTTGTTAGTTCACTTTTTCTATTTTTTTTAATTTCTTTTTAATTCAATATCATATGGCCATTTTCATACATACTTATTTACATGAGGTATGTGAGTTTGATACATAGCACACTATTACATGGTATTTTGATGTTATGCTCCTACTATTACCTAGAAATCTTGCTAATATCATGGTATTTATTCATTTTATGTGAAAATTTTGATCGGTTGTATTTATATAGAATCTTTCTACTATGTTTAACTATATATCATACAATTATTTATCCTATTCACTCATTCTTTACATTATTTTATATGAATATACTACTTATTAATAATGGTATTAATTCATATAGTTGATGTAGACTAGTCTCTTTTGCTCTATGATTTTGTTAAAATTCTTATTTTACTACATCATAATATTTTCCTTATTTTGTTATTTTTTGTGTCCCTTGGCATTGTGTGTGTATCATATACATATTATTGCTTTTATGGTATGATCATGCTATTTGAGTGTGAACATTGGCCCATTTTATTTGTACGAAATTCAGATGTCCCTTGTATGTTGTATTTATGGCCTTATATGTGATATTATATATGTTCATTGATTTTTATTATGGATCCATGATTCCTATCATGTATCACTTATATTTTATATATTTTATGCCATGATACATATCATTCACATGTTTTATATGACCCTCAATGTTATATCTAACTAACGCATATTTCACACAAAATTTAATGATATATTTAATACTATGATGAAATACACTTCAGATGTTCACATGCTACTAAATGATTATATCCTTCAAAAATTATACAAGTTTTATTTTGAGATTAGTGACTTATAAAATACATCCCTCGTCTAAAAATGGGGCCATCACAATGGACTTGCCTTTAAGATTCAATCCTTCAGGAGTAATAAATATCAAATTTGACAATATAATTATTTTATAATTATAATATCTCATTATTAAATTTACTTGAGTAGAGATTCTTATAACCCTGGTGCATATGCATAGATACATGCAAAATAGTTATAGCTTACAATTTTTAAACAATTAAAATTTTAATGAAAATTATATATCAATTTAGTACATATGCAAGGGGAATGATATTCATTTTTTTTCATGTTTATACATTAAAAAATTCTAAATATCACTTATAAAATTGTAAAAGTTTCAAAGATACAAAATTTTCAAAAATAATCTAGATTCATATCTCATCGTGTGATTAAAGTATCATTTTGTAATTAGGCCACATTAGAGATTACTAACACTCAATGTCTATAGATTCAATTTTAAAAACCTATTACATGGCTCCTCCTTTCTATTTTATTTTTCATTAGAGTCTAGTTACAATAAAAAATTAGGACTCTACATTTATTTAGAACATTCTTCACAAGTAAAATCATACCCTTGTATAATTCAATAGATTCATTCGATGATACTTGATAACTCTCAAAATTTTCCACATATCCTAACCCTATGAGTTCATATAATTATGGTATAGTGACACCCAATGGCCTATCACCCATCCTACCAATACATTGAAAATTTTGTATTTTCTGTCTTGAAAAAGAAAAAAGGTTTTAAAGTACACTATCTCTAGTTTAAAATTATATGGATGTTATATTTCATATTATTTTAGGTGTATTATTTCCTTACTATATTTTAAAAATTCAAAATTCATGTTTTTGAATTTCAATTTATAAAAATGGATGTGGATGTAGTGGCTATGTTTAGTGGTATTATTGTAGGTTTGAATTGAGATACCTTTTAATAAATATTCAAATAAAAATACAAGGTGTGTATACACACTAGTAAGGCTTGTGTCTCCTTTACTTTCCTAATTAAAGTGCTTGTCACTATTTAATCTTGAAATCTTTGTATTAATTGCCCTATTTTCCATTATGTTATCTTCAAATATCAATGAGATCCTTTATTATTATAGTTGTTTTGTTTCAAATATTTAAAGAATAATTAAGACATAAATAATCTACTTAAATATTCTTTTCATCCAATCTATAACACTCTCTTTTATTTTGGGATAATAGCACACTAGGTTAGATAGGGTCATGGCCCGACCAAGTCCACTAATGTAGTTTTGTCTCTTATGCTCTAATCGTGACTTTTCAATTCAACATTATTCATGTTACCCATCTAATGCTTTTATCAAAGGTGATTAATATAAATATTTCAAATATATCATTATATTGCTAGATCAAGTCCTCTCAACTTAATAATTGTGATTGACAAAAACACTCTCTATAAAGGCTATTGTATATTGAGAAAAAGAGCCACATTATTCCCAATTCAATTTATGATTTATTCCAATAGTCATAAGCATGTTTGAAGCTATTTTATTAAATACCAAGGGTATTAATTGTTAAGTATTGAATTTAGTTTACTACATGAATATATATAATGAAACTATTAAAAATGAAACAATCACCCTTACAGGGAGAACTACATCGACCTAAGGCCAATTTTGGAAATCTAGACCATGTAACACTCAAATTATATGTGGTTTTCTAGGATATCTCATACATTTCCCTTTACTCATTCCCCTATTTTGCATTTGATGTGTAGGAACATGGATTTATTTATTTTAGGCACTTTCATGAGGTAAATTAGTACCCATAAACAATCATTAAACCATATCTGAATATCATAGGTACCCAAGTATCAAAATAATCTAAAATGTTAAATTAGACATAGTCATAGTGAATAGATAAGGCCTCAGTGTTCCCTCATAAAACTTAACATAGACTTATCCCAATGTGTTGCATGATTCTATTATCAAGCATGACATACTTTACAGACCCTTCAAGACTAATTTACATCAATAATTTGCTTGCATAGTCAACACAAGTCAAATTTAAATTAAGATTGCATATTTCATACAATTTATAACTCATTTTAGTTTTAATATTTTATTATATTTTACATTCAAATTTTATAAAGTTCATAAATATATATTAAATTTAATATTTTAATGTTTATACTATTTATTACACTTACATAAAAGTAATTTTCAAACAAAAATAGATAATGTTTTACAACTAATATTTTTACAGAAGTGTAAAAGTATAATGGAATGTAGAAACTAAATTATATTTCTATATATGAAATATAGAGTTTATTTTTAAATTATATTTTATAATATGTAATTAAGTTGTAGCTATTAAAAACTTATATATTATTAATAAGTACAAATGATTTTAAATATGTATAAAAATAATCTAATTATCAAAACATATATATTTATATATTAGGAATAAGTATAAATATTTTTTATATAAAATGAGAACATGATTTCAAATGGACATGCTTTGGTATAGGATGAGAATACAAATCTAATTTCAAGAGTATAGCTTATGAATTTATACCAGTGAGTCTATGTTGGTCATGCTTATTTTGAAATATGTATTAGAATTTTGTAATGGAAATAAATAGAAAATAATGGAAAAAATATATATTTGTCTAAAAATCTATAAATTTATTAATAAGGTTATTTTTAATTATTTATTAACAATTCATCTTTTTTCTCTATTATTTTTTCTCTAAAATAGTGTAAAGGGACTTCATCAAAGGAAGAAGAATTATAATAAATGTTTTGGATGAACAATATTTAGAGATTGAAATAAAAATGTAGACAATTCTTTCTAGAATCCCAAATTTTGATCTATTATAACTTATTTTATCCTTCTTAACTTCACATACAACCATATCTTCACAAATGCTCTTGAAAAACTAGATATTAATGTCCAAAAAAAATTGATCCTAGATAAATATTATTTTATCCTTCATCCTTTTATTTATTGAGATCTAAGTATATAATTTTTTTGATCATTCAATAATTAATCAATATCTATATTTATTTAAATATTATCTTTTCATTTTAATACAGTCACCTTAAATATGATCAATTACTATATTTTATATTTAATTATATCATTATATTGATAAAGTGTTCCTATAATGGCATTCATAAGTGTCTCAACTTCTAATTATTTTAAAGATAAAAGTATAAAATAAAAACTAATGAGAGTACAATGAAGAAAAGAAAATAAATAAAAGAGAATTAAAATAGATAAAATTGTTTACCATTTTTTACTTCACTTTTATTGTAGTTTGCTTTTATTAGAGATTTTATATTTTTTTATGTGAGTATGACTAACAAATAAAAATTAAATTAAATTAAAAAAGGTAAAATTATTTAGAAGAGATTTTTTATAATTTTTTATATTTTAAATAAAATTTTCAATAGATTATTTCATATAGTAGAGTATTTTAAATAATATTAAATATTATAAATATATATTTTTGATAAGTCAAAAAAAAGGGTAGAGCTATCTATTATCAAATATTTTAACAAAAACCTAGGTAAATAAGGTAGATACAACTGCAATATCAAAGTTAAAATTGAACAGGTAACTTAGAGTTACAAAGAAACAAAAACTATTATTCATTAGAGATAATAATATCAACATTTGTACCAACATCAAAAACATGTTCCTGTAGGTTGATAGCAGCCAAGGAGCTTGCCAGGCTAATTTCACTATTTTCATGCCTAATGTCTAGCCTCTCATAGATTCTCTTTAAATTCCTATGCTACATGATGTTATCTTCAGCCACTACCTTAATCAGAGTCTAAATTTGATCAATCTTAGTGTTCATAAGATGACTAAAATGATCCACAACTTCCTGAACTATGAGAGAATTACTATTACAAAAGAGAACAATTTGAATTCCAATTAGCTAAACAACTTTGAGAGTGTCCAAATGACCATTAGATTGACTACTATCCTCCATAGCTTTGATCACTACCTCCATATAAGCCATCGAGGAGATTCCTCCTAGAAGAGAAGCAAGCTGGGCATGAAGTAAATTTATAACCATCCATTTTAACAATTTTTCATCCTTCACACCTTCAAGGGTTTTTGCCAAAAATCTAGATCCTCCTGGGTAGTAAAGCATGTCTTTTAATCTAGGAGGGAACCTAGTTCAAGCACATGGTGGAGCTACAGATCATCCACCACACCCAGAAAGGAGGAATGGACATCTCCTATAGAATATTTGTTGAGCATATTTTTATTCATGGCATTAAACAAATTAACAATAGAAGCCTTACCTTTGTCCTACCTAGGCCGCTTGCTACGAGAATGTCTTGAGTTCATTTTGTCAACGATGAAGTGTTTGCAAAGTCAGGAGTGGGAAATAAAGAAGCATGTAAAATGCCCAAATTAGAGAGTGAGAGGAGGTAAATAGCATCTCCTAAAAACCATCATTTTCCATTGTCCATAATTAATACCAATGCTCCATAGATCTACCAAATCATACCTTGATCAATTGATGATGATCCTCATTAATATGGAGGTTAGATAAATAATTTTATTTAATCCTCCATGCCTTATAACCTTTGGGGAGAGCATTGGTTAGATGGAGTCTTTGTTTTGAGTGGTTAAGGGTGACACCCTCATTAGCCATATGATCAACTAACTTATTGCTTTCGTGAAAGATGTTTAAGGGGGAGTAAGTCCTCAAATTCTTGCATAGAGATTTGCAATCTTTCATAATATTTTTTAATAACTAATTGTGTATAGATCCATTCAAAAGGGATTCAATGACTATTTTTGAGTCCCCTTCTCTATCCAAATCAAGCCAATTGTTTTTTCTCACTACAAAAAGGCCACGCTATAGAGCTTTGGATTCAGTGACATTGTTGGAGTAGGATCCAAGTGCTTCATTGAATTGAAGCAAGAATTTACCTCTAGAATCACTGAAAATTCCCCTAGCACCTGCCACACCTATATTTCCTTTAGCTGCACCATCAAAATTAATCTTAATTCTAAGGCTAGATGGAGGAGACCAATTGTCTCTCCTTTTTTTTTTATCTTTTCTACTGAGCCTATTATCATGGATTGACTATTATAAATATTATCTATCTATATTTGCATTATTTAATAAAATTATTATTTATCATTTATAGCATATATTAATCAATAAATTTGTATATGTATATGAAATTTAAATCATTTAAATATAATAATAAGCATAATAATTATAGATTTACTAGTAATATATATAGATATAAGTAAACCAATATTAAAATTATTTACCATTTCTTACCAAGTATTTATTAAAAAAAATTATAATTTTTTATATTTCTAATTAAAAAATCCCATAAATTATTTTATATAAGAATGTATTTTAAATAATATTGACTAGCATATTATTCACGTATCGTTTATATCATATCTTGATATTTTTATAATTAACTTTAAATTTATATAGATATTTAATACATATCTAGCACATATAATTCTCATGGTATAAAATATTTATTTTATCTATATTTAAACTTTTAATATTAATAAATTTAGTTTATTAATAAATTTAAATATATATATTAAATTTAAATAAGGTAGATGTAATAATTATATATTTATTAGTAATATATATAAATATAGTTTAATCATAATATATAAGATTAACCATAATATATGTAAATGTATCATAAATATTTACCTTTACAATAAAATATGTAATAATCTTATATCAATTCTTTATTTGATATTATTTATACCTTCATATATATACATTTATGTCTATTTAAAATATTTTTAGAAGGTAAAAATACAAGAGAATTAAAAAAGGGTAAATTATTTTTCATTTCTTACTTATCTTTTGTCAAAGTTTTTACGATCTGATATGACAACAATATCAAATAGAATTTTCTGTTATCACTTTATCATTATTCATATGATTATTATTTATCTTGATATATCTCATATACAATATTTATGTATTTTATTATTATATATTAAGTATGTTATAACTATCTATAATTGAATTAGTATATATATTTTAAATAAATATATGTAAAATATGCCATATATTTTGTTATCAAAGTACATGTGTTATATTGAATTATAGAATTTATAAACTAAATACCTTAAGAATAATATTTATTATCATATTTTCTACAAATTTATCTAATATAAATTATATATTTTTAATTATAACATTTATTATTATATTTTTAAACTTATATTGTAAATTAACTTAACATCTACTTATTTATCATACTACTTATATTCACTCTCTATTTAATTTTTTTTTTAATATTAAATTAAATTTTTCATTTTTAATATTAAATTTAATCTAAAAAATTATCTTTAAATTATTTAATCGATTTTTAATGAAGACCATTTTTATCTCCATATGGTTCGTAATGATATTCTCCACAAAATGTGTGCATGAAAGTTCCACTATAGTGGTTGAGCGAATAAAAATGTCATGTTGAGATGCCTATGGTCTAATATAAACGTCAAATAGCTTATCAATGGCTATTCTGCAATCTATTTCTATATAAATTTCTCAATCGACATTGAGATCTTAAGTCAAAAGCTTTAATATAGTCGAAGGTTTTTCATTTTTTTTTTTTCAATCCATTATTGAACCTTAAAAAAGATAAATTGTAATATTTGATGCATCAAGGGATTTCTTTTTAATATTTTTTTTGACATGGGTATGTCAAATACTTGTTTTGTTTCCTAAAATTAGTTTGAATTTCTTAAGCCTTTTGTTTTTTTTTCATTTTATCCCTGACGTCAATAGGTCTTTCATTGATTTCGTTTCCTCAAACCCTTATTCCAGCTAATTTTTTTCAATTGCATTTTAAAAATATATATTTCTTCCTTGTTGCCTACACGATTCTCATGAATTTGGGCAAGATTTTGCATTGAGATGTTTTTCACTAGTAGAGACATAAAAATCAGTAAATACTAAATCATAAACTACTACAAGCTTATTGAATAATTACTTTAGAATCTTTGTGTGCTAATTTTAAACCCAGTTATATATATTTTTTTTAATTAACTGAGTTATTTTTTTATAAAATAAATGAATATATTAATTATCAAAACAATCACCAAAATATTATTTTAATTTGAAATTAAAAAATATATATATTTAAATTTATTATTAATATTTTTTATTAATACAAAAAATTCATCAAAATTAATTAATAAAATACAATTTTAATCCTCTAGATTATAGATCCGGAAATACTTTTTATCAAGGTTACCTTCGAAACCATGTTCACGTAAAGAAGTGATCAATTAGATGCTTCATCGATGCATATAAATGTGGGCAATTAATTTATAACAAGGCTCAAGAATTTCCCAAGGTAATTTATATGACAACATAAACTACTTCTAGATTTATATTACTACATCCGCGTACTTTGATGCTTTAACGCGTAGTATGATTGTCAATATGAAACGGTGTAATGTCTCACTAAGTCATGGACCTTGAAATCTGGGTATCATCGTGTCCCGTCTTCTTACACAAAATGCTATACGACATCATTTCATATAATAAATCTCTTTTTTAAACATTCAAATATGATATGAACCCTTTTCATATAAACAAATAT
The DNA here is from genome assembly GCA_037957365.1 of Torreya grandis. Lineage (NCBI taxonomy): Eukaryota > Viridiplantae > Streptophyta > Pinopsida > Cupressales > Taxaceae > Torreya > Torreya grandis. The sequence continues at coordinate 4,101,052 of JARHVA010000738.1, read as the reverse complement.
AATGACGACACTCGGAACCTATTGATTAAGTCGCGAGCTGAGGGAGGAGAAAATCATACCAAGGCTTATCAAAGTCACGACACTGAAACAAGGTGAGGTCACACATAACTCTGACCGAGGGTCACATCAAGATTTGAACTAATATTCTACGTCACGAGGCCAGCCCATGTGGGGGAATGCGACTGCTTAGCAAGCCTGCAGATTGCCTTGCTATAAGGTCTTGCTTAAAACCCACGAAGCTGAGACAGCACATGTGGCGAGAGGTGAAAGGGCATACCTATTAAAATGAGCGATGTCATGATGTCCATCCACCTGGTGGCTCACGACTGATGAACAAACCCACATAAAACTGAATGAAAATGCCGTAGTCGAAAGCTCTGAAGCCGTAACGAAACTCGAACCTCACAAGTGGAAATCTTAGGACTTGTAACCCTAGCCCTTGATTTATGTGCATGTCAAGGTCCGGGTGAGTGCACTAAATGTTGGATTAATTGGAAAGTTGTGAAAATGTAAAGAAATCAGATTCTTGCCTTATAAAAATTCATGAAATTTGCACAACGATGTAAAGAGAATGCATGGTATGCTCAGCTGATTGCTCAAATAACGCAACTGTTTAGTGAGTTACAAGATCGTGACAAGTGGTAGACAACGCATAAGTTAGGAATCAATTATGTTGTAAATCATATAAGTAAATAAATGTGTTTTATGTGAAAATAAATACGAAGGAAGGAATAAAAAACTATTTTAAACACCAAGAAATCACACATCAAAAAGCGTCTAAAATAAGGTCAGACATTTATTAAATTAGTTAAGAAAGAAACTGAACAAAATCCTACAATCCTATGTTAAAATAGCGAAGAAAGAAACTGCACAAAACACATGCAACCAAGGGCAAAGGAAAAAAGACAAAGTCATTAAATCTTCATAGCTAAAAATAGACCTAAGAACCAAACAACAAGGGTCATTTAACATATAAAATAGATAGAAAAATTTGCCTAGGGGCTTATCTTTTGCCTTCAATTCCAATGTATGGAATGATTTAATATAAAAGTGTTAAGAAAATTAATCTAAAATAGATTTACATCCAAATATTTGTGGTTAAATCTAAGAAAACGAGTAAAAAATCCTACAAGTCATTTGTTAAAACATTTTTTCAAAAATGGTCAATTATCAAATCTTTTGGTGAGCATTTATTATATGACAAAAATATATCATATTAAAAACATTCAAGATTTTGTTTGATAATATAATTTTTGTGATAAAATTATTCATATTATAAAAATCGGAATGATATTTGATTCCGTCATTCATTATTATTATAATTATCAAAACATTACATACACACATACATATACACATACACATATATACATATCTATATATGAATACATATACATACATACATAAAATTTATATTAATCATTAATAAAAATTTCCCTCTAAATTTAATATTTATGAGTCTAAATTATATAAAAAGATTTAATATATTAATACCCAAAAATTACATATGTCATTCTTTATTGAAATGAGCACATTATTAAAGGTAAATATCTATTGTTAAACTCGTCTATCTTCTTGTTCAAAGTAAGAAGACATTCAAGTCTGTTACGTGTAATTTCGTTGACCTAATTTTTAACCATCTTTTTTGATCTATAAAGATTCAGAAACGAGCAAAACTCATTGCTGTATTATCTCAATTAATTCATTTGGCAATCCTACTTGGTTTCATCAAACACGAAAATAAGAAACCATCGTGTTCTTTCCATCCGAAGTCTTAGTTCCTTATTCCCAAAAGGAATTTAAGCATCTTTTTTAAAATCATCCATTTACTGCCTCCAGTCTGATGCTATTATCCTATCATCCAACATGAAATAAAATTTGATGCAAGAATATATGCTATCATTTATTTATCGGCCTCATCTTCTATGTTTAATCAGATGTGGACAATTGAACTATTTATGAATTGTAGAGGATCTCACAATGTGCAAATTGGTCAATTCACCAATACATGTACCTAGTATTATGATCATACTGCATCTCTTCACTATACAATCATCAACGATATATATCATTGGTCATCTCTCAGTCATTCTCTTAAATAATTTTCTATTAGACTACCCTTTATATTCCCTCATATGAATGGGAGGTTTATTACAGAAATTAACTAGGTATAACATTGGTTGTCACCTTATTGATGTTCAATGCATCTCACATTATTCAGAGGGAGAAGAAAAAATAGCGCACATTCATATGTTAATTAATGAAAAATATGTAACCCCATGATCCAGAATGCACAAACATTCCAAAATATGCATTAATGTGAACTGCAATGTATTTGCTGTTCAACAAGGGATTGACACACACTAGTCTGATTCTAGTTCGTTCAAGATTATGAAACATTCATTTTAAGGCATTTATCAAGATGGTAAGATTATTATTATTATTATTATTATTATTATTATTATTATTATTATTATTATTATTATTATTATTATTATTATTATTATTATTATTATTATTATTATTAAACTAATATTTAAATTTTCTATCATTAATTCATATATTTTAAAGAAATGAAAAATATGGAGTTTAAATTAGAATGTTTGTACTTTTTATTATAATTTATTTATTAATCAAACAAATTATTATATCTATATTTCAATACTAAATATAAAATGTTTTCATACCATAATCCACCAACCACCTACATAATAGTTGCTATCTAAAATAAAACTAAATATTCCATTCCATTATTCTATCCTTTAAAGCTATAACGTTATCCATTGTAGTAACTTATTTGGATTAATAACCAATGCATTCAATAATTTTGTCAAAGCTCCCATTTAGCTAAATAATTTATCTATTTGCTCTTTTATTTGCCTTAGTTTTTAACGCATTATAGTAAAATGGCTTGATCTGGATGAGTATATTTACATTGTGATACAATAGGTCAACGCGAATATTTAACAATGGAAACTTTGTGCTCCATTGAAACTTGCTCCCAAAATTTCTCTTCCTTGAAATTAATTGTTCTTCTATAATTTCATGTCTTATTCGAGGGTCTTCTTTATTTTAAATATATATTTATCACTTCATCATTATCATTTACTATTAAATATACCCTAAGCTAATCTCACTAATTTGTATATTTCATTTCATTTTATATTCGACAATAGTAATTTTTGTAGTTTTGTTTCTTTTTCTCACATTTTTTTTCTAACAGGTTGTAGGGTAAGAATTAGTATTCATCTTTATTTATAAAGTTTGTTTCGTATGTTTTGTCTTGTCTGAATTTATTGAATTCCACTAGCTTTCTTATAGACATCTTTCTATACTCATAGTTATATATATTTTGAATAGTTATGAAGCCCTTTAATTCTCTTTTTATTTTACTATTTATTCTCCACCTACACATGTAAAAAGGTCATCATAAATATTAATTTCCATCTATGTTTATGTCAAACAAGCATAGATTGATTTAGACATAGGTCATCATAAATATTAATTTCCATCTATGTTTATGTTAAACAAGCATAGATTGATTTAGACATAGTAATCAGATGCGCTACACAATTGACTACACTCAAGGTGACTCTAATTGCTAATATATTTTTGGGATCCATGCTCCATGAAATTATATTTTGATAAATATTTTTATTTCTTTACTTTGAATTAGATGATACACTGATGGTTTGCATGCAAACCCAAACAAGTCATCTCTTAATATACAAAATTAAGATTCTTACTAAAACACATGTCTCTTGCACATGCACCAAAGTTATCATGAGACATCTATGTTATGATTAGATATAAATAAATAACATTAATAAGTTTTTTATTTATAACAAAAATAATAAATATTTCATCTTCCATGATCCATTATAATATATCCAAATAATGTATAAAGTAAATCATGATTGAATAACATAGAAAGTGTTTCAACCCTAATTAGTACTTAACCATGTGCCTATGTTAAATTGAGACTAGGAAAAATATTACATACTTCCCCACCTTTAGAAAACATTATTCCAAATTTTGGTTGTCATTTTAAGTATGATTGTAGTTTCATCCACCAATATTAATGATAAATGAATATGCTAGCATCAATATAACATCTCATTTGTGTGTTGTGAATAAATAAAAAATAAATATAATTTCAATTGAGTTAGCATGATCATCAATGATCAAAACTCAGAAGTTCTGGTTGATAAATATCTCAATAGCATAGAAATAACACAGTAACAATGAATTATCTTAGAAAATATGTAGTATTACTCAAGATCACAAAACAAATATATGCTTATCTATGGGGAGAGATGTCTGTCTTCACATTTCAGGTTACCTCTTCATTTATACACATTTTGAAAGCATGGGGAGGATGTGGAAGGTCCCCAATGTCAAGGGAGATTAAGTGGTTTGACTTACAAGATTTAAAACAATACATAATTTGAGGAATTACTATTTTTAGAAACTTACTATTTTTAGATTGCACTATTAAAATTTAACTTTGAGGCACTTCCATTGGATTTTTATGGGTCAAACTTCATTGATCAGATATCAATGCCATTTCATGATTTTCTCCTAATACTTAGCTTTCTAATGATTCAAGCAGTGAGTCAATTGGAGCTACGGTGCAAAAGTTATGGCTCCTGGAAGTTCCATCATCAATTGGGGTAGAACTGTCACCTGGATGGTCACCTAAATTGTTGTCTGGATCAAGTGTGGTAGTTATTTCTTGATCTGATTCTCTGTGAGCCACTCACCTTGATGGCTAATCTGGCCCCTTTTGACAACTCGATAAAGCGAAATAGAGTGTCCTCTTGTGGTCTTCATCCAGGTATCCACAATCTGATCCTCTTCCACTGGAGAAAAACTTTGTGGATCAATCTCATCAATGCCGAGTTGTTCTACTACAACTAAAGTGTCCAAGAGAGGTGGATGATATGGTTTGAGGAGCTCCACATTGAATATTGGATGCAGACCAAGGTAGGTTGTTAGGTTCAACTCAAAAGCATTTTCTCCAAATCTTCTGGTGATGGTGTAGGGACCATATTGTAGAGGCTGAATCTTTTTGTGTGGGCCTGCAAGTCATTCTTTTTGAAGCCACAACCAAACCTTGTCACCCAGAGCAAAATGGTGTGCAATCCTATTTTTGTCATGGCGTTGCTTATACTTTTGACTCATCTTCTCCAGGATGTCATGAACTTGTTGCTAGATGTGTTGCATTTGCTTAATAAACATTGTTGCTTTTGCTACCTCAAATCTTCCATGAGATGTGTATTCCATGGTGGATAATGGAACAGCTATATCAATTGCTGCCATGAGTTGGAACCAAAAACATACTTAGAATGGAGTGTGCTTGGTCGAGCTGTGTAGCACTTGATTGTATCCATGTTAGATGAAAATAAGTCCCTCATCCCATGTGCGTGGATATTTGGAGTGATACATTTGAATCATGTGAACAATCAAGTGGTTTACCACCTCTGTTTGACCATCAGTCTATGGATGGAAGGATGTGGACTTCATCAACATAGTATCCATCATCTTCCATAGATTGGACTAGAAGATGCTCAGGAACCTGCTATCTCGATCTGAGACAATGGACTTGGGAAGACCAAAATGGAGCCATACATGAGTAAAATATAGTTGACCAGTTTCCTCTGCAAATATATATTTTGTATAAGTAATCATGATAGCCATCTTTTGAAAATGATCAACTACCACAAAAATACAGTCCTTACCATGTTTTGAAGTGGGAAAACCTAAGATAAAATCCATTGAGATAGATTCCCAAGGCCTGGTTGGTTCTGGAAATCGCGTGTACAAACCTTGATTCTTATTTGTTGGCTTGGCTATTGCACATGGGGTGCAAGATTTGAGATTTATTTCCACATCCTTTCACATATGGGGCCAGTAGAAGTGTTTTTGAAGAACTGCCAATGTCTTTTCAATACCAAAGTGTGTAGATGTCCTACTAAAGTGTGCTTCCCATATCATCTTTTGTTGCTCTACAACTGGAACATAGATGTGCCCCATATGATAGAGGACAATATCTTGCAAATAGAAATCAGAAACATGTTTACCTTTTTGAAGTGCTTTATATGTATAAGCAAAGGTAGGATTTGCTTCATACAGGGCACCCCAAGTGGCAGTCTCATGTCTGCATAGGTCCAAAACTATTGTGAGTGCATTAATTGGTGGGTAGCTCAGACAATCTACAGCTGTATTTAAGCTCCCTTTTTTGTGTTTGATTATCAAGTGGAATTGCTGAAGATATGTGGCCCACTTTTGATGCCTCTCATTTTGGAGTTTGCTTTGCATCTAGATGAATTCCAATGTTCTGTGGTCATTGTGGATGACCGTTTCTTTCCCCAAGATGTAGTTTTTTTCCATTATTTGCAGGATTGCACAATGGCATAGAGCTCCTTATCATATGTTGGATATTTCTTGACTGTATCAGTGAAAGTTTCACTGTGATATACAAAAAGATGGCCATGTTGCATGATGACAGCTCCCATGGCATATTCAGATGCATCTGTCATCACCTCAAAAGGTTGATGCAAATCTGGCAAGGCAAGAACAAGGGCTGAGCAGAGTCTATTATTCAAATTCTCAAATTCCCTTTGCTATATTTCACCCCACTAAAATGTAGCTTTAGCTACTCCTTTAGTCACTTGGGTTAGTGACCAAGCAACATGTGAAAATCCAAGAACAAACTTGCAGTAGAAATTTGGAAGACCCAAAAAGTTGTGAAGCTCATTGAGGGTCCTTCGTGTGGGCCATTCTCAAATGGCCCAAATATTTTTTGGATCAACATGGACCCCTTCCTCATTCAAAACATACTTGAGGTAATGAATTTTTGTCATCCCGAATGTGCATTTGTCAAGATTTTCATACAACTTGTGCTCCTGAAGAGTTTGAAGCACCTTCCGAACATGTTACAAATGTTCTTCCCATGTTCTGCTATAGATGAGTATGTCATCTAAGTAGACAACCACAAATGAGTTGGTGAAGGGTCGTAGGATGTCATCCATCATCCTCATGAAGGTTTTAGGTGCGTTAGTTAAGACAAAAGGCATAACCAACCATTCAAAGAGCCCTTCCTTAGATTTGAATGCAGTCTTCCAGACATTAGTGGGATTGATGGGAATTTGGTGATAACCAGATTTGGGATCAATTTTGGTGAATAACTTCGCACCACAGAGCTGGTCCAACAAGTCATAAATCTTGGGGAGAGGATAGCGATTCTTCATAGAGATTTTACTCAGGGCTCGGTAGTCAATGCAAAGCCTCCATGTTCCATCTTTATTTTGTGCCAAAACAATTGGGCTACCACAAGGTGAAGATCTTGCCCTGATGTGACCTTTTTGGATCAATTCTTGAATCTATATTTTTATCACATCATTATCCAAAATTGATCTGCGATACATAGACTATTAGGCAAAGGTGATCCTAGGATCAAATCGATAGAATCTTTTACCTGGAAATGCAGTGGAACTCCTATGGGTGACTTGAATAAGTCATCATATTCTCCTATGATTTGTCCTATCTGCTTCTATTATTTTGTTGATTGTGTAGTCAGGTCTACAACATCAACCTTCTTGGATTTTTGTGGCTTGACCACCATGAGTAAAAATTGCTTTGTTTTCTCCACCAATCTCTTGCATTGCTTAGCACTGATCAGGGAGACAGATGTGGGAGGTGGTACCTCTGGTACCCTATAGCATTGTGTTCCAAGACTGAGGGTGATCCTTTGGGTTCATGATTCATAGATGCTATGTCGCTCATACATGAATGGTTGACCAAGGAGTACATCACAAACATCTAGATTCACCACATCACACAAGACTTCATCTTGGAATGGTTTTATAGCATATGAAAGAAGAAACTGATGGGTGACACGGAGGTCTCTCCCTGGGCTCAACCATCCAATACTGTAGGGCTTTGGATGAGGCTTCATGGATAGATTTAGAATTTTCAAAATTTTAGTAGAGATTAAATTCTTTTGACTCCCAGTATTGAGAATGAAATGCAGAGGCTTCCCTTTTACCCATAATTTGGAGTGGAAAAATATTTCCTTGTCATCTGGTCTTTACTCATAGGTTTATGATGAAGCGACAATGGTGTCAAGCTCAACATCTACAATTTATTCTTCATCCTCTTCGACTGTGGGTTGTGTATGAGGCAGAGTAGTAGATGTCAAGTATTGTGACTCAAAAAGAAATGACTTGATGGCTCGACATTCTTCTTTGGAGTGAGTTCCAGTTTTTTGGTAATCACACCATTTTCTAGCCTTCTCTTTTTGGGATTTCTTATCGTGAAACTCCTTTTACTTCCAATTTTGTCCTTGTGTTTGACCTTCCTTATCATTTTTCCATTTTGAGGGTTGACTCTTCGTATTATTTATGCCATGCTTCTGTTCAATCTTCACTATGAATATGTATGCCTCACCGAGGGTTTCCAAATTGAAGAATTCCATTTCCCCCCATATGTACCATTGTAGTCTAGCACGATATTTGAGAGTCTTATGTTTTTCATTGTCTTGAATGCCCAATCTTATGAACAAAGAATGAAAAGTGTCTGTGTAATCTTGAGAAGATTGGTCCTTACCTTGGCAAAGTTGTTGTCACTGTATGTACAGATCATCATATGCTCTGATGGGATAGTATTCTTTTTTCACCACTTCCACAAAATCATCCCAAGTAGGTTCCACCTCAAGGCCAATGTCATCTGTACTGAACCTCATTTTGTACACTTCCCACCAGTTTTTCACAAGCAATGTTGATTTCAAAAGATCAAAATTTATCTTTTCTCCATCGGTGAACTTATTTACAGAGAAGTAGGAAGAGAGTTGATCCAACTAATTGTCTACTGCATCAACATTTATTTTGCCTTCAAATGTAGGAATATTAAAATTTACCTAGACCTTGAAGGGTGTTGGGGCACTAAAATGACGTTCCCTAGATGAAGAACCAAGAAGTGGAGCTGTAGAGCCAGGATTTACCATCATAAGTGTTTGAAGAATTTGGGCAAATTATTGTAGCATCTGCACTTGTTGCCATTGGAGCGCTTCATTCACCATTTCCTTGGAATGATTGGATGTCTCGGTGTCATCTGCCATTTGAATTCATTTGTAGTGAACAGGTGGAAAATTTAGAAGCTCTATTGTTTCCCACCCAATCTTCTTATAGCTTGACCTCATCCTTGGGATCATACACTCTCAAGACAAACCACTCTAATACCACGGATCGAAAACATAGATGTTCTAGTTGATAAATATCTCAATAGCATATAAATAACATAGTAACAACTAATTCACTGAGAAGAGATGTAGTATTACTCAAGATCGCAATACAAATATATGCTTATCTCTAGGGAGAGATGTATGTATTCACATTTCAGGTTACCTCTTCATTTATACACATTTTAAAAGCGTGGGGAGGATGTGGAAGGTCACCAATCTCGAGTGAGATTAAGTTGTTCAACTTCCAAGATTTAAAACAATACAAAATCTGAGGAATTACTATTTTTAGAAACTTACTATTTTTAGAATACACTATTAAAATTGAAATTTGAGGCACTTTCATTGGGTTTTTGGGGGTCAAAATTCATTGATTAGAGCTCAATGTCATTTCACGACATTCTCCTCATTCTTAGTTTTCCAACGGTTCAAACAGTGAGTCAAATGGAGGTATGGTGCAAAAGTTATGGCTCCTGGAAGTTTTGTCATCAATTGGGGTGGAACTGTCACCCAGATTGTCGCCTAAATTGTTGCCTGGATTAATCAATTTCATAAAAAATTAGATAGATTCTCACCAATGAAATATAAACCATCAAAGATCAATTTTCAGCACCAATCCATGAGGTAGTTGTATGGATCAATGAATATTCCATGTGGTGCATCCACACAATATTGGTCATATCATGAACAACACAACTAAATATATAAACTTTACTATAATACAAAGCATGGTTTTCAAATCAATGATGTAAGCATACACTTTTTCATATAGAGTATTACAAAATAAATCAATTTATTATTACTCAAGCATATACTAAGTAGAAAAGGAGGAACATAATTTACTAAGAATCTATCATATATGGGACAATTATAATATATGTAAGTAATAGTCTACCACTGCAATAAGTATATATTATAAATCAAGCATATAAAAGGTAAATAACAATTATCAAGCAATATTTCATCATTTTAATAGATAAAACATCCACATGCGATAGTTTTAATAAATCATAAAATCACATGGTAATTATAGAATGATTGGATTGACCAATCGCATTTGAATACTAGTCATTTACCCAAAATTTGGCATGCATGTTTTCATTGAAATTTAACATCTCAATTATTGAGAGAAATATTTCAAAAAATGCACACTCATATAATCATCATGACCAAGAAATGTATCGCTCAATTGCTCATCAAAAATAAAATACACAATTAAAGAAAATTGTAATACATTTGAAAATAACATACACATGGACAATCAATAGTAATTTTCACCCCAAAAGGAATATTGGAAGCATATACACAAAAAAATACACACAATAGTATACATAATAATAAAAGACATAATAGTATACTTAATCAATGTACACAGAATAAAATGCATAATAATTGGGATACATAAAAAGGTTCACACCATCATACATGAGGGTGAAAACATGTTCATTCACAATCATCAGTGAATTCACATTCATAACAAAAACAATATTTTTAAATGATCACTAATCAACATGGGCAATGAAATCACACACAAAATATGTTCTATCAAAAAATATAGAATCATGTCAACATAAAGATGTTACAGTATATGAATATTCTTGCTACATGAGATGTTTTCTACAAGCATGAATGTAGTCATGTCTAATTATTTTTATTTTAAGTTGCATCAAAAAAAAATAAGGACACTTGTGTTCATTAATATGCATGTTGATTCAAAATAATATTTACTTCAGGTACTTTTTTAGTAATACATATGTTTCAAAAATCATCTCCAAACTCTAGGGCTAAAATAAGTCATCTCAGATATGTGACATTTGAGTGCTTATCTAAGTATTGGATAATTAATGTCTACACTAAGGGAATAAAACTATATGAGATATAGCAATATATAGTATAAAAATTATAATGCTTAATACAAGGTTGTAACTTTTATAAAACATCATCTACAACATAGTCACACAATTTTTGCTTTCAATTTTCATTCAAGATCTCACCATATATTAAATGATTCTTCTTGCCACAACAAGAAGGTCATTGCCCATCTCCAAATGGAGAATAAATACCATACAACAAAAAAATTTGTCAATTTGTTGTGATATGACTTGAGATTAACATTATAATTTTGACCACAAAATATCAAGGTGAAAAAATCATGTGCATCCACATATTCCACAAAGGAAAGTAATTATGCCAAATCAATCACTCACCCAAGCCACCAAGCATTTTAATTAATCACTTTACCATTATAGTCAATACAAATGAATTAAAATGATAAAACACAAGAATGAATTGAAATACAATTAATAAAATGTAATTAATAAAACAACACTAAACCTTTTAACATCATGAAATCAAGAGAAAAAATCAAGAATGGAAAATATCATATTAATAGCATGGTTCCCAAACCCAGACAAAATCAAGATCTAGGTTTTGTCAAAGCATACATCACATGTACAAAATGAAAAGGTTTGTGGCTCGCCTAGATATTTGAACTGATAGAAGATAATATGCATAAAAACAATAGTCTTGGACTTAACTACCTCTTTCGTACCATAGTGGAGGCTCTAGGCCATGTAGTAAATATAACCGTTGAACCTAATAAGACTATCAAACACAAATATTTATCCTTCTTCTTCTCCAACCTATCAAAAAAAATTCAAAGATGAAAAACAAAAAATAATAGTAATCACATAATTTTAAATAAAACAATCTAGCCACTATTTTCCAAGATGCATAAATCCACAAAGAAAATTACCATAACCAAAATTACACCCATAAATTAAAAGAATAAATATCATCCTTCAGGTTGATTAAATGAAAAAAAATGTAGTCATAAAGAGAGTTATTATTATGACTTATTATGTAAAATCACATATTTCTTTACATGTAAAATACAAAACAAGATAAATATTTAAAAAAAAACACTTGAACAACACTCATACATAGTTGTAACAACAGGTTACCAAGTTCGTTTCCTAAACTAATATGCTCTAAAGTACATAGAATTCCATTTCTATAAAAGATTATCATGTTTTCCATGTTTAGTGGATCTAAAACCAAAAACTGTTAGTCTTTCTTCAAAACATAACACATTAGAAATTACAAGAATGCCAACGCAACATAATGTTATTTTCTCAACCCATCTTAGGGATATAAAAACTCATCACTAGTTGAAAAAAGGGTTCAATTCAATCTCTTCTTATATATTTTTCAAAATTGCAAAACATGCAAATCTAATTAACACCAATTTTTTTTCAACATAGAGTGGTAAAACTATCACATAACCATCCAATGGTCTATTTTTTTCATGTATAAGGATCTCTCTTTACTTACTAAAGAGTTAAAGTTATGATTATCAAATTAAAATAGTCTTCCAATATTGAGATATTTTAATTCTTCCTTGTACAAACTTGTATTTAGACCATCACATAAAACCTAAATACATATGTTTCTATTTTAAATGTTAATATTTGCATTTATCCAAAGCATTTCCCCAAAGGCCAACAAAATTTGACCATGTTATGATACCAATGTCTAGAACTCTCATGTGGAACTTCCAAAACAAGCTTTTTTTTGCCATTTAAGTAACATAATTGTGCTTGTGAAAAGCGAATGAAATCTTAACCTAAGAACGCAGTCACTTAAATTTCTCATTAATTTACAATTAAAAAATTATGTTTACATCCATCATTAATTCTTTTGAATTAATATGGAAAGTCCATTGAATCTAACTTAGTTTGATAAGCATCAAGTTACAATCCTATGCCTATGGGGTATTGGCCCATTAAAGACTATTTATCATGGTTTCCATCTTGGACATTTTTGCATAGCAATGTAATTGACTAGATTATTCGTCAAGGCATAGAAATGTGGATAGTTAATCATTTATTACCTACATAGAATATTAGGGTCAGTGCTACTGATTAACAAGTCTCACAATAATTCCCCAAAGCAATTTAAATGACAACAAAAGTTTCCCATGGATTTTACTACATCCACGTAAATTAATGGTTTGACATGAAGGGTAATCATCTTTCTTAAACCAACCACTCATAGGTCATTGTGACAAATTAAGTATTGGGCCTTGTTCACTGATTAATGTTGTGTCCCCTATTCTTGTGGCTGATGCTACATGGCATGATTTAACACATTCACAAATATGTTTCGTTATTCAAGTATGAGCAATTCTATTTTCACATAATCATGTGTCATGACAACACTTGGAACCTCCTAATTGAATCACAAGTTCATAGAGAAAAAATCATACTAAAACTTCTAAAATTTACAATGTTACGATAAAATGACATATGACTGTTAGTAAGCATTGCATTCCTTTAAACTGAGGTTCTACATCATAAAGCCTACACATACAAACTACCTTACTACAAGCTATTACTTTAAATCTGTGAAACTATAACAATATAACATGTGTAATTGAGCAAAGGTATCCCACCCCTTAAACTGAATAATATCATGAGGTCCATCCATATAACAATACGTGATTGATTTTCAAACATGCAAAGTACTCAATGAAAATTCTTTAATCAAAAGATGAAAAGACATGATCAAATGTGTGTTTGACAAGTGACAAGCTCAAAACGACTTGCAACCCCACAACCCTCACGTTATACACCATCTTGATTTTTAATTACGAGTGTGTGATTTAGAGAAATCGTGACAAATGGAAATAAAATGATAACTGCATGCCTTAGATAAAATTGTAAAAAGTTGTGCCGCAATGCAAGGACGACACATGGCAAGTTCAAGCTGACTGTGTAAAACACACGACCTAGAGGAAACATATGAAAATTTTCCAATTGTCACGGAGGGGCCAGGTCATATTCTTGCCTTAGGTGAATTCTTGAAGGTTGTGTCACGATGCGACAATATTATATGTTAAGTTAGACTTACTATACAAAACAAGCACGACTGCTTGGCAAGCTGCAAAATCGTGACAAGTGGAAGGTTGTGAACAAGTCAGTAATTGACCATTTAAAAAAAATTATAAGTAAATAAAAGTTAAACAGGCATGAATAAAATTGAAGATGGGAATAAAAATCCGATGGAGATGCCAAGCAAGGAAGCAACTAAGATAGAGTTCCGAAACATTTAAAATTAGAAAAGTAAAAACTCGACCAAATGAATACAAGCCTATTTTGATCCCATCTGAATGGGAAAAACACATGTGACCAAGAGGAAAGGCAAATGACTGATTCCATAAGTTTGCATAGCTAAAGTATGACTTGAGACCGAAACTACAACGGTCACAAAAAAATTAAAATTGATGGAATGTTTTTCCCGCAACGATTTATTCTGCCTTTAATTTCAACGTATGGAATGACTTAATATATAAAAGAGCTAAGAATCTCAATCCACAATGGATTAACACCAAAATGTATTTGGAAAAAGTGTGAGGAACGAGTGACAAATATCATAAGTCATTTTCTCAAACTTCAACTAAAACATTAGAAAGTATGAAGTCTCTTTCTGAGCATCCTTTACATGATGGAACTTGATGGAATATATACTTGCTTGTTGGACAATCAAAACAAGTAGGTATAATATAGTATATCACCTTATTGTTTTTCAATGTGATTCATTTTGATCCTACGGAGCGGAACAAACATGGTTCATTCAAGTGTTAATTAATGTAAAGTATTTAACCCAATAGCTTAGAATGCACAAGCATCCCCAAATCTGCATTATAGTAACCTGTAATATATATTCTCATTTACAAGGTATTGAAACATAGGGGTCTACCTTTTGTTCATCCAAGAACCAAAAAAGTTTATAAAATTATGTTTTACAAGAAAATTTTATTATGCTAGCTCTAATACTAATCAATAATCCATACTTAATAAGGAAATGAAAAGAGGGACTTTAAATTGGAATGTGTGAACCCTGTTCATTAGATCTTTTTTGTTGATCAATAAATTTATTTATGCTCATGATACGATGAGATGATTTGGAGCTATGATGCACCTAACCACCTCAAGAATCCATCTCATTATTCTATCCTATACAACAGTAACATTCTCCATTGTAGTAACTCATTTAGGTTAATAACCAATACATTTAATAATTATATCAAAGATGTCTTTTACCTGAATTATTTATCTATCTCATATTTCCTTTGCCATAGAGTTGTGTACAAATTTTACTAAAGTGGATCGATCTAGGTGAGTATCTATATGCTGTGATACAATAGGTTGATGTGAAGCTTTCATAATGTAGACTTTGTCCTCCGTTAATTAACTTGCTGAAAAACTCTCTCTTCCTCAATACTAATTCTCCCTCTCTAGAATTGAGTCTTCTTTGAAGGTCTATCTTCTAAATATATCTTTCTCAATTCATCAAAAAGACATCCCAATCATTTATTATTCAATCAACATTGAGTTAATGTCATTAACTCATAGATTTCGTTTCATGTTGTATCTTGGCAATAGGATTCCTTGTAGCTATTTTTTCTCACATTTAATTTTTCAATAGGTTGTAGGGTAAGTTATCATTTATTGCAATAGTCTGCATGCTTCTTTTGCAAGCTCTCTACACCTACATCTCTTGTAATTGTTTCCTATCTTGCTTGTTTTTACAAATATTTTTGAGTAGCTCCTTATTTGTATATATTCTAATGATATTGACTTTCTAGCTACCCTCCCTTAGGCTACTCATATCCCGCTTCCACATTAGACATTTTCCAACCATAGTGGCTTTGGTCGTGACTTTTGTTTAATTATTGTTTGCTTCCACATTTTTTAGGATGGCATAGGTTGCTTATAGATATCTTTCTATACTTGTAGTTATATTTCACTTGTTGGCTGCAAAGTCCTTTGCTTCTCTTGATATTTTATTATTTATTCTCGTTTTATATATGGACAAGGGTCATCATAAATTTCAATGTCTTCTTATGTTTATGCTACACAAGCATAGAGTGTTAAGGACTCCAGCATCCAATGTATCATCTCTTTGGTTTCACACAAGGTTTAACTCATTGTTATTATAAATATTTTTTTGATGAAGTTTCAATTATACAATGTTAACATATACAATACATTGATGGATTTAATGCAACCCAACCAATTCATCTCATGAATTGTATATAAAATTAGAAATAATTCAAAAACCCTTGTATCTTGCATAGGGACCAAACTCATCACAAGGTCTCTATGGTATTAAGACATAAAAATAAAAATACATTACGAAATAGCTTATTTATTATATCAGTAATAACTATCTCCTCTTCCATGATCCATTATAATATTATCAAACAATTGATAAATTAAATCATGATTAAAATCATGAATAACTAGCATAACTACTTGTCCAATCAAGATTAATACCTAACCCTATGACTAAGCCAAAATGAAACTAAGTAGGGATTTAAACTAATGACAATTTGTTTATATTTTTGTATTCAACACTAAATATACAATTTTAAAACACAGAATAAAACATTGGAGGTTGAGCAAAATTTTACTCTTATTTAAAAAAAACTATGATAACACCTTGTACACAATCCATCGACATCCACCAGATTCACAACAAAATTTATCACTTGATCATGTGAGAGGAAATGGAGACCATGGTATCTCTCAATGCCTTTCTCTCTCTCTCTCTCTCTCTCTCTCTCTCTCTCTCTATATATATATATATATATATATATATATATATATATATATATATATTTTTTTTTTTTTTTTTTTTTCTTACATGTATTCTTCACCTAGCAAGAATGGAGTCGAGACTCATCTCTAACAATATAATAAATTTTCGTACTTCAATAATGCATTCCAAATCACAACATTTAGAGGAGAAATAAAAATTTAAAAAGTAAAATAGAAGGGATGCAATATCATATTTCATACCACTAATTTGATTGTCGACAACTAGTGAAGAGATAAAGATAAATGATCCTTCATATTTACGTACAACTAACGTGTAATGTTAATAGCCTCATTTAATTATATGTTGTCTTATATACTTATAAATGTGTATCATTTATTAACACAATTTTTCCTAATTATATTATTTTGTTAGCGCTCAGAAAACCCACTATAAATCAAAATACTTATGCGTGTACTTTACAAAAAGAATTTTTTTTCATCGTATAGTTTTGTTTGTGCTTAAAGAACCTAATATAATATTTGATTCCTAAAATGTAATATATTTCCACCCTTTTGGTGAGAGAAAAGCTTGTAACTTTATAAGGTAGAATATTCTTTTAATAATTAAAAAAATATATAAATAAAATATTACCTCAACAGAATAAAATCTTCTTAAATGTGCTGACTTTACTATGGCTTACCACCGCTAAAATTTTCATGTATTTCTTTTAGTATTTTAAGAGAAACACAACCCGGACTAAGGTCTACGGCACGCCATAGAAACTACCTTCGGTAGGAACACGATATCTGGTATCTTGAAAAAAAATAAGCCTGCCAATCCTTTATGCTGTCAAATAGAATCTTTCCTTTGAGATAGTTGCTACTGTAATTTTTATATTGAACAAAGAGTGATCTATAATCCATCGATTCATGCCATCAATGTCTATCCATGCCATCAATTTCCACAATTACATTGTCTTTTCGTATATATGCCAAAAAGTCACAAGTGGAAATTTTTTAATAATTTTTTTTTAATTGGAATTTGGTTTTGAATTAATTTTTTATAATATTAAAATTTTATATTTATTAAAATTATTTTTCAATATATATAAAATTTTAGATTATTTGATTTGTAATTGTATAAATAATAATCATATTTTTCATACCATTTAGTATATAAAAATTCCATTTTAATTCATTTAATGTGAATGGAAAATATGGAATTCATCTTAAAAATAAAATGATTGTGTATTATATAAATTTAAATTCGTTTTATATAAATATAAAGTGTAAAAATTTGAAGTATTTGTATAATTAATAATATATTTTATCTTGTTATATTAATGAAAATATTTTTTCCAATATTTTTTTTTAATAATATTTTTTTTCAAATTTTCAAAAACAATTTTTAATAATTAAATCAAAACAACTTACCAAATGAACTAACACGTTTTCGTTAATTTTTTATTTTTTTTACCATTCAAAACCATTATTTTATTAAATGACATTTTATTTAGAGGATCGTTGACGAAACCAATTGAAATTAAAAATACTCGTGCAAATATAGAATTTAATAATGTTGACAGCATATACAACGATATGTGGGAAGAAGACAGGAGTGCTTTTGCTATTGTAATTTCATCATGCTTTCGGAGTTTCGTAATCAATTTGGAACAAGAGGGTGACTTATGGGCCACTGGGTGAAGTCGTTTTATAATACAGAGAGTTTTCGGTCTATCATGTAGCGTCTTAGAATACTAAGTGTCGCGCGCGAAAATATGCTTCCATAGAGATAATGATGCACTACAAGATAAGTGAAGAATAATTAATCATTTTAGGTTGTCTTTAGACTGATTGGGACGTATTGATTATATATAAGATTTGGAAAAGTTTTCATATTAATATCGATGGATTTTTTTGAAAAATTTAAATAAATAGATTTTATATTATTAATATAAATATATTAATGTGAAATATTATTTAAATAAAAAAAGTAGGTGGTAAAAAGATATATATCAAAGATAATGAAGGTCATATTCAAGAATAGAAGGTATAAGATTATATAAATAACAATTTAACTAGGTTTGGTTTAGAGGAAGTTCAATAAGTAAGAAACAATATTCAACTGAATAAAAATATTGGGTTATCAAACTCCACATTTAGGGCATAATTTTTTTAATCTTTTTTTTAATGCACCTTTATCCAATACAATTGGTCATCAACGATTGTGGGTTTCACTATCATTTTTTATTTAGTTTATGTTTATTATGTACATGGTAAATTTTAGCAGTGAATATTCATTAATTCATGAATGTTCTAATTTTCATATTTCATTTTTTATGCTTTCTTGGAGTCAACAGAGGGGTCCAGATCATCAAAAATTTAGGAATCTAAATTATTTTGGTGGTCAGCACACTAACCATTTACAAAAATACTTATATTGCACTTCAATTCACCCCTATATATTTTAGAAGCAAATATTCATTAATTCATTAATATTTTAATTTTCATATTTCATTTTTGATGCTTTTTTAGAGTCAGCAAAGGGGTCTAGATCATCAAAAATTTAGGAATCTAAATTATTTTGGTGGTCAACACACTAACTATTTACAAAAATACTTATATTACACTTCAATTCACCTCTCTCTCTCTCTCTCTCTCTATATATATATATATATATATATATATATATATAATCATTAAAATATACATTCGGCAACTAGGCAATGATATTAGTAAAATTTTAAAAGCCGTTCTGTGTAGTGAAGAGATAAAATAGATAAGTTGTGGGATAAATGAAAATAAAGTATAAAAAAGAATTGAAACCTTAAATATTATTGCATATTCAGATTCCTCTGAAAGTACTATGCAATTTAAAAAATATTGTTAAAATCTGAGTTCATATGTACAAGTTACAGCATCCAGAAGTTGCCAGTTGATTACGTTGTTTGGTTACATCATTTGGTTATATTGTCATTTGATTTCAACCATTTGGTGCATCCATTTGGTTTAAACAAATGACATAACTAAATGACGTAATTGAATTATATAAATGAACAACGTAACTGACTACTAATTTTTGGATGTCATAACTTTTACATACAGACTTGGATTGTGATGATTTTTTTTAAATTACATAGATATTCAAGAGGAATCCAAATATTAAATAATATTCAAGGTTTGGAAAAGTTTTTATCATTTTTTTATAGATAAGATTTAAATCTATCCAGTTTAGCCATTTGACAACATTTTTTGTTTTTTCTATTCGACATCCTAATTCGTTGTAGCCAAAACATAGTGTTGACCAAATTGACCCTATAGGTTAAATTGAGGCATCTATAGGTAAAAAATTGGCTTTTAGATGTTTTAAGAGTCTAATACATATGTCACAAGGTGCTTTGTAAGTTAATTAATGTTATTTAATGTTATATTAGCTTTGGTCCTTAATCATTTTGGATCATTTTATGATCAAAAAAGCTAATTTAATGACTTGTACAAATTTATTGAGAAATGTGAAGGTTCTAAAAGTTTATGTCACATACCATGGGTCCTCACATGACTTAATCCACTTTTGGTAACTAAAAGTGGTAGGTACTTCAGAAAAATGTTTCTAAACCTAATATCCTAAGATGGATTAAAATAATGGAGTTGTGGGGGAATAGATAAAATAGAAGAATTGTTAAGGAGCATGAAGTTGAGAATGAAGTTAATCCTTTGCAAGTCCCTCTTACCATTCCTCAAGATGTTTCTTGTGTTCCATCTCAGCGTTCTTCTATTAGCTATGCTCACAATGATTTTCGTAAACTTCAAGAAAAATGTTTCTTGGAGAACCTAACAAAGGAAATTGAAGAGTTAGAGTCAAAGATGATATTGTTAAGTCAAGGTGTGATATAAGGTTTAGACCCAAAAGAAAACCCTATACCTAAACACACCCCCTCTACCCCTCAATAAATTGTTTAAGTTAAATTATATGTGAATCTAGTTATTGGCAAGTGAAAGGAAGCTAACCAAGCTATGTTAGTCCAAGGTCTTCCTCCCCTTCCCCAAGAACACCCAAAAGAACCTCTTACTTTTCATTCTCAGCCTGATTTTGAGCAACTCCACCAACTAGTTCATCTTGTCCTCATCTCATCACCCTTTGCCTTGATCAACCTATGGTATTGGAACCTAAAGAGGAGTAATTGTTTGAGAAAATATCATAACTCTTACTTGAAGAAAGTGCAACTTCTTGGCAGCCTTATTGGGCTAGGTTGCTAGATTTAAAGATTCCTAATCTTGGCATCACCAAGATGGAGAAGGAGATGGAAGATATTACAACCCTTGAGAAGTAAGATCAAATTACGATAGCTAGGATACCACTTGAGAGCCCTCAAGAGGTCCTAAATGATGAAGAAAAGGTGAGCCCTTATGTTGAGTCTTCTTGTCTAGTTGATGGTGAATAATGCCCTCTTTGTGTTGAAAAAGAAATCTTGGATGAAGTCTTTTTGAATTCTAAGGAGGAAGAGGAAGGAGATTCTCATATTATTCCCCTTCATGTTGTTGATCAAAGAGAAGATGAGGACTTGCGGTAGTAGTTTGAAAACATTTGCAATGAGTTTGAGTCTCTCAAGGGGTCTACTACTTCCTTAAAGTTGATTATAAGTGATGGTAAGAAACATGACATTTTAAAACATGTCATAAAAGATCAAGATCAAATTTCACATCAGCCTTTAGAGGTAAAAACAAGTTTCTATTTACCTCAGCCTTCCATGGAAAAAGAAACCATTCCTCTTGAATTCATGCCTACAAAGAAGATGAAATATGATCGTGAAATAAAGAGTGGGCAGAAATATGAAGTATGCAACAAGGCCAAGAAGAATAATTTTACATTACAGACCTATTTGAACATGGTTTACTTGAGAGCATAGTTATTGAGGTGCAAAGAAGTAGGTCTAATCAATCAAGTTGTCAATCTAAAGAGTAACATGCTTGGCACCTTGATTCATTTCATAAAGAAAATGATGCAAGGAACTTTACATTTGATCCTGGAAAGGGAGGTATGATTAGTTGTTAGGTTTTATATATTTGTTTGATTCTTATTTTTCCTAAGTGCTTTGAGCACATGTTAGTCTTGTCAGTGTGTTTTTTTTTATGTGGTTGAGGTATTTAGTTGATTTGTCTTGGTCTAGATTGTTGTCAATGGTCAAAGTCCTCTTGTATGTTTTAGACATTAGATAAATCCCTAAGACCAATAGACTAATAAGGCTACTAGTATAGTTAGTATAGCAGGCATGCTACCCCTATGAGTCACCAAATTGTTGACCAAATTTAACTTTTTAGGTCAAAATGGGGAACCTTTAAGTAAAATTTTGATTTTTAGGAGTATTAGGGGTCTAATACATATGTCAAAAGGTTTTTTTATAGGTTATTTAATATATTTTAATGTCATAATAGCTTTGGTTCTTAGTCATTTCAGTCCTTTTAGTCATTTTGGATTATTTTGAGGTCAAAAAGGTGCATTTAATGACTTTTACATATTATGAATTTTTAAGGTTTTAAAAGGTTATTTAATATTCCATGTGTCTTCACATGTATTAATCAACTATTTATCGCTAAAAGTGGTAGGTGCTTTAGAATAAAGAATAGTTTTATTAGGAAAAAGGTAAGTTTGATACTTGTAAAACTCATGGGGAAGTGTACCACATGGGAGAAGATAATATAATGTGACTTCATCTTATTAAATCTTATTTTCATGTTTGAAATGCTTAAAAATTGCCATTTTTATCCCAAAATCATTATGATCTTTTTTCACCCTTTAAGGTAGACATAACCAGTCTTTAGGTTTGTACTTGATATGGAAAACAAGAGAGGTTTTAGATCAAACACCTTGGTGAGGTGAAATGAAAATTATAAACCTTTATTTTCATTACAATATTTTTCATAATGGTGGCATGTGTTTCATAAACCATCATCATGAAGTGGATTATTATTTTTTGTTTGCTATTTCATTCACCCTATAGGTTTAATACATTCTTGGCAAGTTTGTACAAACTAATTGGTTATGTTGAATAAAAATAATTTTGGATTCCTTATTTAATTTTTTCCATTCTTTTTGTAATGTTTCAAGGTGTTTGGATGAGTTAAACAACTCAAAGTTCCAACAAGATACACCTTTCTAAGTTACAAGTAGTTTTTCACCATTTTCAAGAACTTCATGCTTGTTCGTGGTTTCAGAGGGTTGTGATATGTCCATCATCATGTAACCATTATATTTTTATCACCTTTCCTTTATGATTAGTCTCATGACATCATGTTTTGATCCAACTTTCAATCCATAAACATACTCAGTCAGCTCCCATCTACTCTTCAACATTAGTCATGGCTTGTAAAGGTTTTAAGGATGTCTGTAAAATTGTGATGAAGGTTTAAGAGTTATGGTATATCCTATTATAACATGAAATAGTGAGGTGATATTTCAAATAGTGGAGAGAATGCTATGGCAATGCACATTTTTCATACTTGTACTCACTATCAGCCATGGAAGTGCACCTACAAGTGCTAGGAAGAGGATAATCATGTTGAGAATAAGGTTTCGAGCCCTAATTAGAGACTCCATGGTTGAAAACAATACATTCAAAGAGAATAAAATGGGTTGAACTGATCAAAGGTCTATACATCACATATTGTTTGAATGACATTCAAATTATCTACTTGTATGTGATAATAACCACTTACAGGTGGCTTTGCAGTGGACTAAGAATAAACAATGGAAGATTTATTGACATGTTGAAACCTATTTTGGAGTCTTGATATGTTGTATTGATAAAGCTAATCATGTTTGTGGGGTCAAATTGGAGAATATAATTCTTAAACCTTGTTTAAGAATTCAAAGACTATATTTACGACTTCAGTCCCCAAAATGAGAAAACAAAGCACCTGTGGATTTTAGGGATAGCATAAAACATAGCCTCAAAGATTTTTAGTGACTCTAATTAAATTTGATTTATAACCTATATGAAGGACATGAACCTCACCAAGTTTAAAGGGCAGATTATCAAGGGAAGGTAGTAGTTGAAGGTCCTAAAGTTGTCAACTAAGTCACTAATTTCAAGTAGTAATATCTATAGGAATTGAGTCCTTGAGCAACTTTGTCCTCCATGTTGGTAGTCAAAATCATGTTTTCATGTTTAAACCACCTTATCAGGTGATAAGTTATTTAAAATAGTATAAAGATCACCTAAAATAATGTTTTATTGTGTTTTGTTTCACTAGAGACACCTATAGGTGTCCCTTCTCATGGAAATGCACACTTAAAACAAGATAAGGTAGTACACAGTCCACGATGTATTTTGTAGATGGAGTCACCAAAGCATACGTCTATGATGGAATAGGTCTATTGATCTTATAGTCATGTTTACAAGGTTGTAATTCTACACTCCATCTCCCATGACCATATATAGGTGTCTAAGCATGGAAATACTCACCTACAACTATAATTAAGTAGACAGCGGGCAAAATATGGTGCCTAGGTAATGGTCTAGGATACCCAAGGTGACCTAAGTGGTCCAAATCAATGTTAAATGATCATATAAGGTGAAATAAGGGTTTTTAATAATTTATTTCAGCCTAAAATATATAAACTCACCTAGATGTGCCATTCCAAGGTATAAAATAGTCAAGGTAACACTCAGTTTGGCAAGGCAGTAGTGTTTTGGTTTGTACTTATCATGAACATGATTCAAATGAATATAGAAACCTAAAAATATATATTGGAAGGTCTTATGAGAACCTAGGAACTATAACCAAGAAAAATATAAGAAAATTTCATGGACAGGCATGGTGCAAAGGAATAGGACACAATCAGGGTAACACATTAAGTCTTGATTAGGCAAGAGTGTATAGAGCATGTGGAAGATTAGAGAAACAAATGGAAATGGGATTCCTTAAAACTATGATCATGATATTACTATGTATTTATCATGATATGAAACAAGCAAAGAAAGGGATGCTAACCTATAACACACATTTCACATGAGGAACCCTGAACACAATTATTTTCTATACAGTCTCTCTTAGGTTTCAAGCATTTTTTAATGTCAAATGAATTAGTCAAGAGATAAAAAATTTTGTATAAGAAGTTTATCACTATAATAAGGACATATAATATGAATTTTTCCTAATAATATAGGGTAAGTACTGTCTATTTTGTCTCATATAGAGGGTACTTTCCCTTAGGTGAAAACCTTGACAATTTTGGAGATAGAGATGAAGAGATGATGGACATTTATAGAAGGTGTAGGAGGATATATAACACCTATGTAGACATAAAAAACCAAGAAATAATTATTAAATCTTAATGGAGTATCCCAAACCCTCAATTTTCTTGTCAAACTTACAAGAAGAAGATTATGCATAAAAGCCAAATGGAAGGTCACTCTCACTTGCAACCTTGGCAGAGAATTATAATTCACTTGGGTATGTTCATGGAAGAATAAAAAAGGTTATAAATCTATTAAAATTAAAGGAAACTCAGTTTTATGATCTAAACCACATAAGTGCAGGTAGGCCTACTAGGTAGGCTTTAGGCCTAGAAGCCAAATAGGGAGCTACTTTCACTTTTCACATGACGGTATGTGCACATATTTGGGGGAAATTTCCATGGACATAACACATAATGAATAATATTTATAAAATAACACTTAGATATTATTTAAAGTTGTAGAAATGCATACATATTCCAATAGGTTTACATAACGTGTATGTGTTATTGAAACTATAAAATAGAAAAAATCCTCATCCTTTTCATTCTTTCCACTCACAGTTTGGTGATTCCCATTGTCATTTTGGCCTTCAAGATCATGTTTTACCCTCAATATCTCATTTTGGCATGCAAGATTTATGTTTTTACCTCCATTCACCTGATCAATGATGTCACTGTGAAGAGGAGGATTAATTTTTTTTAATTTTTTTTAGTAATATCAATTACAAGTTTTTTTTTTAATTTAATAGGTCAGCATGCTCTACCTAACCCTCAAATTTATCGTCTATGTACCCTTCCTCTGTACCCTCCTAACTCTCCACCTAACCCTTTGCCTAACCCTCCTGTGGTTCCCCCAGATCCCCTAGGAAACTAAGAGGATATAGTTACTCAGATAGTGGAGAGAAAAATTGAAATTGAGAAAATAATTAGGATAATGAGGGATCCCAATTCCAATGGTGGGATAATCAATGTTTTCTCCATCTCCAACTTGGAAAGTCAATTTTTTGTTTCCATCTAAACATCGACATAAGTAGCAATTTTTTCCCTCTTAATTTTCCTCATATGCAATAACTGTAAAAAATGGCCTAAATCATAAAAAAAAATTATAATGACATTTTAAAGATATATTATGAGAATGAATATTACATAAACATTAATCTTCTACCTAGATATACTAGATCAGTTATATGGTCAAAGTCATGTGAAGATGTCATATCAGTAGGTTGTAATGCTTGTGGACCCTGATATATGTTGAGTGGAATTATACGTTTGTAACTCTAGTCATCCACCCACTCTTGTGACTCACAGTAATTCCAAACAAAGTGCATGCATGCTCAATAAAATCATGCCAAGTGGCATGTATGAATAGTCCAAGAACCTGCATTTGATCTTTGAAATGAGTGGATCTCACTTCAACCTATTAAATTCATATAATATTCATTGTTTTTGAAGTCTTTTTCCTTCATTAACCAAAAATGTCTATGAATAGTATAATTTTCTTGATTATCATGACATATGTTATCATTACACTAGTCAACCATAGAATTTACATCAATCCAATTAGAAACATTATCATATTTTAACTCTTCCCTTGCATTGGATCTTTTTATACATGTTCGAACACCATCATGTTCCCCTTTTCCATGTCTAGCCTTAGTAGAAATCGAAATATGCTATACATTAGTGGTAATGTCCATCCTAATCAACCAATAAAACATATGTGTATTCTTGAATTTTGATATGCAATTATCTAACCAAATATAATGCCATTTGGAATTAATGTTCCTCTAAGTGAAGTATCCATAGAACTTATGAAAACAACCTTACACATTCTCTATACAATGTGATCAGTCATCAATAATATAGAAATGGTACTCAATATTTTTTTTATCTTCTTTTGTACTATCAGATGCATGCATAAATTATATATGCACAAATATGGTAATTTGTGTTGAGTTGTAATACTACAATTGAACTTCTATTTATGGTTTGAATGTGTAATTCTTCGTAAAGTCGACAATTGAAACAATAAAATCAATTGGGAAGGTGTCCTTTCTTACCTGGAAATGTTCATCCACCCATTTAGTCCTATGTGTCTTCATTGTATACTCATTAATAATTTTCTCTATTAATATTACCATAAATTTTGAAACAACTATCTCTTTCATAAAAATATCACACCTTTTAGAATCTTTGCTATCTTTTACCTTATAAGTCAAAGATTTGTATTGGCTCAGACCAACTAATTCCTATTTAATTACACTTGTACACTCCTCATAGATATATTTTTTCAATTTTGGAAATCCACTGCAAATGTTATAATCTCCATCTAGAAATGCATTCTTATTAAAGAACTATCCTTCTAGTCTTTCACAAATAATATTTGAAATAAATTCCCTAGCTGATTTTGGTGGAATTTCTATGCCACACTCCTAAAACATGTTAGTAGTATACAAATTACAATTAATATGGTGATAAACATCATTGCATTCAAAATTCAACATGTTGCCTATAAAAACAAGTCATGTGTGTGTGATTCATTTTTACATTAAAAGTTTTACCCATCTCAAAAACTCTTTGACTAATAGCAATTTATGGATGTTTTTCCAAAAATTTAGAGTACAGTTGTATTTGAGACATATCCAACAAATGTTTCAAATGTAGTTCATGATTATGAGAACCAACTCTTCTTTTACCTTAATCTCTTTCATTGGGTGAAACTCTTGTATTATCTTTCTAAAATTGTGCAAGTAACTCTTTCAAAGCATTGGTTATAGCCTTGTCTTTTCATGGAAGTCTACCAGAGAATGCCTAGAGCTCTTTCATATTAGTTTAATTAAGTATTTCACATATTTAAGTTTATTTAATTAATGTTTTTCTATTTATATCAATTTTTTGAGTTATTCTTGAAATCAATTATTTTTTCCCTATTTCAGCACATACTGCACAAGTTGTCATTATACGTCGGGCAAAATTACAATCTTTGTTGAATGATTTTGGGCCTAAAATATGATATGCATCATAAATAAATTTTATTACAATTTTTTTATTCTGAAAAATTTCCCTCCTCCCTAAATGTGAACCAAATCCCTTTTTGACAAAATCAACCAAGAAAGTACTTCAAATGTGGGGTCCAAAAAATCTGCAACTAAGACAGTATGTAAAATACATAAGGAATGTTTGTGCAGATAGAAATCTTGATTACAGATAAAAATAGATGTTAAAAAGTGATTTTTTGTTTGTAATTCAAGGAAATAATACATGTTCCTTGACTTATATCCATATATTATACGAACAAGCAAAAAGGCTCATATTCAAACATTTTATTCATTAGAATACCATAATATGATGCAATATCAATCAATAAGACTATAATATGATGAATAAATCCATAATATGATGAAAAAAGACTATTATATGTTGTAATAATGCTATCATATCATGAAATAATGCTCAATATGATGCAAAAAGACTACCATATGATACAATAAGACTATCATGCGATGTAATAAGAATATCATGTGATGTAATAAGACTATCATACAATGCAATAAATATCTAGTATGATGCATTTAGACTATCATATGATGAAATTAGGCTATCATATGATTAAATAAGGCTCAATATGATTTAATTGGGCTATCATATGTTGTAATAAGGCTGAATATGATGTATAAATCCCGAATATGATGTAAAAATCTCCAATACATGATGCAATAAGACTCTTGATAATAATATGAAGCAATAAAACTAATGAATGATGTAATAAGTCTCATTATGTAAGATTAAATTAGATAATTTTGCCCAAAATCCCATCATAGGTCCTTACAAAACTAGGTGAACAATAGGTTCACAAATTGACACTAATCACATTCATGAATATATCCATTTGTGATGAAAATGATGAAATTAGGGGTTGTGTTTGTTATAAAATTAGCATTTAGGGTTGGGATTTAGTGTAATGGGTTTATACATGTGTATATGTCAGAAGTTAGGGTTCAGGGGAACTACATACATGCTCAAGTGATAAAATTATGGTTTTACAATCAACATGTCATGAAACATGACTTAATTTAGCTCTTTCTATCACATCATAGACTCCAAATTAGGTTTAATGGATTGAAATTGGCCACATTTGCATTCATATTTACTTTTTTGATTAAGTTAGGGTTATTTAAGTCATACATATTTCATATAGATTACACAATCAATTAAGCCATTAATTTTTTTTAGGGGCCTAATTTTGTCTAAATAATGCCCCTAATGGAACCAATCAACTAATTGGTTCAATTCATGATAGATAGAATCATACTCTATTTTGTATCAAATCATATACATCGTGATCAAATAGTTATGTCAAGAAGCCATGCCTCTTCAATATCCAAGTTACGTTTAATGGATTGAAATTGGCCACATTTGCATTCATATTTACTTTATTTATTAAATTAGGGTTATTTAAGTCATACATATTTCATCTAGATTACACAATGGATTAGGCCATAAATTTGGTTTAGGGGCTTAATTTTGTCCAAATAATGCCCCTAATTAAACCAATCAACTAGTTGGTTCAATTCATAATAGATATAATCATACTCTATTTTGTATTAAATCATATATATCATGATCAAATAGTTATGTCAACAAGGGGATAAAATTGGCCTCCCATGCCTCCTCAATTGAACTGCCCCTATAATCAAACCTTGTTATGTCACGTGTGTACCTCATACACCTGAAAGTGTTAAAGATATTAGAGGTACATCAAGTCTTACAAGTTTTAGAGTTGATAATGGCCCAAGAGGTCAAATCCAATTACATGTCACCACATGTACCTCGTACATGCTCAGAAGTGTCAACATTATTAGAGGTGTCAGGTCCTAGAAGCATTATAGTGCTCTATCATATACCTATGAGGCTTGATCCAATTAGATATGTATGAATGTGTGTATCTTATACACACATATATTTGTGTTAGAGATCTAACTATCACTTGTCTTAGAAGCATTTGATTTGTGAGAGCCTCAAGATGCCCAATCCAATAAAATTTTTCCACATGGGTAGGTCTAGTACACCTAGAGAAGTGTTAGAGTTATTAGATATACACATATTTGATACTTAGACATGTTCCATCAATGAACCAGCACATCTAACTAAGTCTTATTCACAAATTTATCATACATACATAGAAGCCAATAATTTTTAAAGATTGACATTGATCCAATCAAATCATGTATAGTAAATAATTAACATGGTGTGAGTCTTTAACTTGCCATTACTGTACAAAAAATATCTTGTATATCCCCTTAAAATCCCATCTAAATTAAGCAAGCACCAAATCTTATCAATTTTATACATGTATGTATTCAAATTATTTATATCCCTCTAACTTGAATTACCTCTACAGATCCAAAAATTATATTCATATTAAGTCTTACATGTAGGAGAGAACATAATTCATCAATGGATGAGCCTCGACCTCAAATTTCAAGCCAAAGTAATAGTTTTGAGACATGTACTACTTTTTTGGAATCCACATCATAAGGTTTACGTTCATTAAAATGAAATACGAACAAGATGATTGAAGATATATGTACAAAATATATGTAATCTTGGAAGCTTCAGTGAGGGTGTGCACACTGGTATTCAATTATGGTCAACCATCTATATGAGGTGAGCAATTCATCATCCACGTGAATAATTACTGGGTTTCTCTACTCAACATTATCCTTGAGGGGAAGAAGGTCTCAAATTTAGGGGACATTGTCACAGGTTTAATGTATCTTGAATAAGAATAGAGTTTGTGCTGGGGTAACTTATTCATATGTCATACTTGGTCAATGCCAAGTATATTCCATCCCTTAATGGTTTATAAAAAATTCCCTAGTGCGTTTAGATATTTCTAAGATATACATTAATAACTGTAGGTATGACATCTTAAAACCACATCATCACTAATGGAAACATGTGACCATTTCAAGTTTATTTAGCTCAAAACCACATCTTATACAAAAAAAAACACATACAAACTTGACCAAAATATTTAAGAATTTAACATGTAAATACATTTTAGTTCCATCTTCCTACTTTTGTATCTTACCATCCCATTTACATAAGGTATAAAAATGTATAATAGTGATAAGCTTCAAGTGTTGTCTAACTTGTTTTTAAGCTTGCAATTGTTGCATCTATGGTTTAGTTAGGACTATTAGGACTAGTCCCATGCCAAATACACACTCTTTATATGGTGTGGGAATGGATGGGGGTGTTGATGGTTGTCCCATGTGTTATGGAGGGGTAGAAGAAGGAGGTGCATAAAATGGAGGATTAGCCATATTTTCACAGGAGATCTTAATTTTAGGTAATATTTAAATAATGTGTTTTAATACATAAGGGGAATAAAACTTGAATAATTGTAACAATATAAGAATCTTGTTATACTTTCAATTGGGACCTCAAAATGCAACTATTGAATTAGATGCACTAAGTGACCTTGGACAAAACTTAAGGGATTTTATTCAACACATTTTAGGAATGTTTTTGGGATAATCCAAGGTATGATTCATAAGTATTGGGATCTATTAGATATCATTCTTTAAATAGATATCAAAGTGATGCATTGTTATACCAAGGGATCAATTCTTATTTCTACTTACACAAGATTATCTATACTACATAGTCTAATTCGATAGGTTTGCCACTTAAAAAAGTTAGTTCAAAATTTGTAAATAAAAGGGTCTTTTAAAATATATCAAAGAAACAATAAAATGGTAAGATAGGATTTTAGGAAAATAGGATAATATCAATAAGAAACATAAAATCTAAGGGTAAGTAGGATTTTAGGCAAGTAAGGTGGTAAGGTATATCCTTTCCCTACTAGGGAAAATATCCCAATAGCAAAGCAAGTTTCAATTATTAAATAAGGATTTTGTTAACACGTTTTCTATTGATGAAACATATTGGTTTATATAAACATTAAAGTGAACCAAATGCTGAACATGTAATATCTAATACTTGTTCAACATTTATTCTATAAAATTAAAAGTAACAAATCATATCTTGATAAGTAAGAGTCAAGTATTGATACTCTAATGCATAAAAATTGGTACAGTAAAGGTTATGTTTTGATCATAGGTTTAAAAAATGCATTTTATGACGTCTCATAATAAGATTAGTTATATTGTCAAATGTATAATGTGTTAGACCTTGAAACCTTAGTTATAAGTAGATAAGATGACATACTAAAATGGGTAAATTTTATGAAGACTAATGTGATGTTATTTAACCTTAATTCACATTCCAAAGGTAATGGGACCTTTACCCTATAATAAATACAAAATTTGGCATTTCCCCTTTAAGGATGCACTGCTAATGGGACCTTTCCCACATAATAAACACATAATTTATTTGTTTCATTTTATTTCATGAAAACATATACACGTTATATAATGAATAAGAATTATTTATTATATTATATAACACATAAAAATTATTTAAATTTGAATCTAAAACTGATCCTTTAGGCTAAAAATGGCTTGGATTTCCAAACTAAAGGTTTAAGACTATGCATCTACAACCGAGATCAAGAGTTTTAGGAAAACCCAACAAATTTCAATTTCAATCATCAAATAAACTATGGATTTTAACATCAAAATTCAAAAAAATATTATAATTATGATGAACACATTGTCCTCTTTTTACATGTATTCTTTTTATAAATTTTTGGGCTATTTTATGTGTTTAAACAATATTTATTTCTAACAACACCTTTTTTAGCCCACTACATGCCTGACCCATACATGGCTATTCATGTTTATGTAATTTATTTTTCATTTATCTAAATGAAAAAATATATATATATATGGTATAAAACTAGTCCTAATTATACACACATTAAAAAAAATCATTTTTTTGAGGTAGTTAGGGTGCATTGCACAGACAACTATCCATTTTTTTATAAGTTTATAAGATATACTTAATTACAAAATTAGTTAAAAAATTATCAAAAAATAATAATAATTGTAACACAGTAGAAGAGATAATGTAAATATTCATGAAAGGATTACTAACAATATTAAATGATGATAAAAAAATTGTGGGTCACATGAAACGGTACAATTCAAATTTTCTTTAAAAAATAGGAGGTCCTCTTTAAAATTTAGATGTTTGACCTATTTATGCATAACCATTTTTCAAAAATGATATATTTTTGGAAACTAGACTTGAAATGATACAATTAATTTTTTTCTATCATATTCAAATTCTGAGTGTAGCCATCTCTAATTATATGTTGAAGTTCACAGTTCTAAAAGTTTTGAAAAATTATGTCCATGGGTAGGCCTTTTTTTGTTCCCCAAGTTGGTTTAATTACCCATGAAATATAATTATTAGCCTATTATATAATGATTATAGGGTCATTATAGGTATTTTTAAGATTTCAAATTATAGACGAATCACAAAGAACCCATTTTTGGACTCATAACCAACTCATGCCTATCTAAATTGGAAAAAGGAGCTTGATAGGATAAATTTAAGTGCTTGTATCTCACATTGTGATTTTCATGGAGACTCAAATAATTTATAGATGTTTTATAGGGTCTTAGAGATGATTATTGTGGAATTTGTTTGAAACTCCAATGTCATAACTTTATGAACAAACCTTAAAAGGTCAAAATAGGGCTAAACCCTCGAAAACCCTTACTAGTGACGAGTTTTAGAAGATGGAGTTAGAAAGCTAATATTTTTACTAGGATGATAATTTTAACTTCAAAATGACTCCCTCAAAATACTCCCCATGATTTTTTGTTGTAGGAAGTTGTACGAACATGGTACAAAATAGGCTACTTTTGACTATTTTGTGTGTTTTACAAGATATATGAGGTTTCAAGAGGTGAAATGAAGTTTGGAGGAAATATTAGGACTTTTAATAACATACTATGGCTATTTAATTTCTTTTAAAAACTTTGAAGTGTGAACACAATAGCTCTCATCTCAGCCAATCAAAACTGACATAGTGGACAAACTAGTAAGAAAGGTGGAAAACTTCAAGTAAGTTCATTTTAAGGTGTCCCTGATGCTTATAAGGTAATATATGGTATTTAAAGGTGTCTTACACTTCCTCCCATATATTTTTATGTAAAATAGAGTCCTTTTTATAGGTCATGTGTGTAGGGTGCATGAAAGAGGAGTTTTTTGGACTGCAAATGATGATGGCTCATTCCCAAATGATTTTAGATGACTAGATTTAAAACCAATACATGGAGAGGCATATATAAAACCTTTAAAATTAATTTAAATGATCAAACCTATCCATAATTATTTTTTGGATGTTCAAAAAATTCTAATCATGAAGGTAGTTATTTGATCTAAAATGAGGAGTTTCTTGCAATTTGATGGATACTTGTGCTTCCAAAGCTTGAATGGTTCATCACAAATCCTTTTATAATTAATAATTAACTAATTTTCCTATCTTTACAAGTGTCCTTGTGAATATTATACTTCTCTCTTCTTCTCTCTTTCTCAAGTTCTATAAGCACTACCCATTTTGGCCATTATAACTTATCCTCCACTTGAGTATTGTAAATCCCTAAACATTTGCATACCATTTGATCATTAATACTACTAATTTTTACCTCTTCATGAATATTCATAAGTCTTTTTAAACTAGATTATGAATCTTTCTTAGTGAAGACTATGAATTTTTTAGCATTTTGTCTCATTCTTTCACCCTATTTGAAGTTGGAAAACTTATTCTTACAGGGCATGTGAAGTTTTCTAGGAAATATCAAGGATTGAGTGAGTTAGTCTACTTACTAGTGTCATTAAAAGACTCTTGTCTACTCCACCTATATTTCCACATTCATTTGTAACCTCATAATATAACATTGATGTGAGAAGATGCAGATGGAAGTACTGTATATTTGTTTAGTCTTTTTTTCTCATGTGTAACTTGATATTGTCTGGAATTCATCATATTATTTGGTGTATCACCTCACATAGAATAGTTTTCTTTTTTTATCTCTCTCCCTTCGCCCCCAAAGCTTAATTTTATTTTTGATCCAAAGTGGTACATTAAGGGAGTTAGCCCTATCTTGAGATTCACCTCATCTATGGGCTACCCAAAATCCTAGAAGTGTTTCCATTGTGCTACTTGGATGAGGAGAGCTTAGGTATCTCCTCCAAAGGTGAAAATCTAAGTGAAAATAGGTAGTAAAAGATAAATAAAGAATATTATATTTCCTTGCATTCGTCTTTAATCTCAATGGATTATCCATCACTCATATAATATTCACCATGCCTATGAAAGAGTTGTCCATAGATTCACCAAAAAATTCCAATAAGGTTTCCTATAAGGGCTCTAAAAATTAACCTTGATTATGTATATAGTTTGAATTTTTTAGTTTTTATTTTTTTAAATTAAAAATGTTAGTTTAAATTATAAGTAGAATTATTTTTAATTAGATGTAAATGATTAATTCCTTAAAAAATAACATATATATGCTTATTATATGATTCTATTTGAATTTAATAATAATAAGTCAAAAAATAAGTTAAAGGTATCTTTAATAAATATCTTAACATATTCATCATGTATTTGGGAACATGAATTTAATCATCCAAGAACCATGAATAAAATTTTAAAATAATCTAGAATCCTAGATGTCATAGGCTCTTTCCGATTTATCCATATAGCTTTAAAATAACAGTCATTAATTTATACATGAATACCTATAACATTTTAATTTTTAATAATTCAATAAGAATAATTAAAAAAACCTAATATGGAGTCCTTAAATAAATAAAGAGAGAACAGACCCCAAGCATTGCAAGAATAATTGAGTGAAGAGCTATTTTATTTTTAACTTGAATGTTCTTTGATAACATTCAGATAGAAGTCATTCCTTTCATTTGAAATAATTATGTTTTAAGTATGAGACCAAAAAATTTCACCCATTCAAAATTATGGCTGGAAATTTTTAATATTTATCAAATATCTTGAAATTTATGCTGAACATTTTTAAAAAAAGGATGTTACTATTACATCTCCTTTGTTGAATCTTTTGCAGGAACAAACTAAAAATCATTCTAGGAAAAATCACATCTAAGTAAATTCAAGATGTACTCCACTTTACTATGTTGTGCTTTGTATGCCATCTTCTCTGTGAATCCTATTTTCTTGGTTACATTATACAACATATCGCAATGTGCAGATTAGTAAATCAACCAATACTTGTACTCAATATTCTAATAATACTAATTCATTTCACTAAATAATCATCAAAGATATATATCATTGGTTATCCAGATAGAAGTCTATAACCATTATATTAATGAGTGTATATTAGACACCCATGTATAATCATTCACATGAATGGACAGTCTATTACAAAAAAAAATAGGTATAAGATGGGTTATCACCTTATTGGTGTTCAATGCATCTCACATTATTCGTAGAGAGAAGAATGACTAGGGTACATTAATATGTTAATTAATGAAAAATATTTAACCCAATGGTTCAAAATTTACAAACATCCAAAAATATGCATTACTATGAAATTTAGTGTACATGTTCTTTAGCAGGGAATAGACACACAAGTCTGATTCTTGTTCATCCCAGAATAAGAAACATTCATTTTATGCATTTATCAAGATGGTGAGATTAATCTTATGAGCTTATTCAAAACTATATCTAGAATTAATCAAACTAATATTATGATTTCCTATCATTCATCCATGCATTTGAAGGAAAATAATCATGGAATTCAAATTAGAATGTTTGCATGCCTTAATTAGATCCTGTTTATTGATCAAATAAATTCATTGTGCCTATGTTTCAATACTAGATATGAGATGATTTCATGCCATGATCCACCCAGCCAACCACATAGTGGTTACTTATTTTCCAAAGTGAAACTAAGGATTCCATCATATTAATATATTATTTAAGACTATAACATTATCAATTATAGTAACTTAGATGGGTTAAGAAACAACATGTTCAATTATTTTGTCAAATCTCTCATTTAGATAAATAATTTATATATTTGATCCTTACTTTGCCACATAGTTATTAACATATTATATTAAATTGGCTTGATCCAGATGAGTATGTTATCATTGTGATACCATTGATCAACACGAATATTTAATAATGAAGACTTTCTACTCCATTGATTAACTTTCTCCAAAAAATTCTCTTATTTAGAACTAATTATCCCTCTATATAATTTTCTATCTTCCTCAAAGGTCTTTCTTATACATATATATATATTTATCCCTTCATCAAAAATTCATCATGATCATTTACTATTCATTATAGCTTAAGCTAATATCATTAGTTATGAGAATTCATTTCTTGTTATATTTTGACCATAGTATTCTTTGTAGTTTTGTTTTTTTTTTCCTCTAATTTTATTTTCATTAGGTTTTAGGGTAAGCTAATATTTATTTTAGTAGACTTCACACCTATTTTTAGAGTTTGTTACATGTACATATCTTTTATCCATTTTCTATCTCGTCTGTTATTAATTTTTTTGTTGAGAAGTTGCTTTTTTGTATACATTATATTCATATTGATATTGTCACTTATATTCATTACAATACTCATATAACACTTTTTATTAAACATTTTTCAAACATCAGGGCTTTGGCCATGGACTTTATTTTAATATTTATTACTTCAACATTTCCTATCGATTCTACTAACTTACTTATAAAGATCCTTCAATACTTGTTATATGTCACTTTGTTAGATACAAAGGCCTTGGATTCTCTTTTTATTTTATTACTTATTATCCATTTACACATGTAAATTAGTCCTCATAGATACTAGTTTCCTCTTATGTTTTTTCTAAACAAGCATACAATGATCAACACATAGTCATCCAACATGCCATATATTCAACTACACCCAAGGTGAATATCATTGTCAATATGTTATTGGCATCCATGCTCCATAAAACTATCCTTTGATGAAGACTATGCTAATTTAACATTGACATAGATGATACATTGATGGATTACATGTAAGATACGTAACCAAATAATCTCATAGTTAGTATATAAAATTAGGACCCTTACTAAAACACACCTCTTTCACATGCACCAAACTCACACATGAGACCTATATGGTATGAAAAAATATAAGTAAAATCACATTCATTAATTCCTTATTTAATATTGAAATACTAAATATTTGATCTATTCATGAGGTATTTGTATGGATCAATGGATACACCATGTTGTGCATTAAAACAATATTGATCATATCATCAACAAGTTGACCAAATTTCTAAACCTTTTAAACATCATCCAAGATAGATATAATACAAAACATGGTTGTCAAATCAATGATGCAAGCATACACATTTTCATATAGGATATTACATAATAAATCAATTTTCTCCTACAAAAGCATATAATTATTACACAAGAAGGAACATAATTTAGAAATCATCTATCATATATGGGTAATTATAATTAGCTAAGTGATAGTCCATCATTGCAGTAATGATATATCATAAATCAAACATCTACAATGGGAATTATAATATTCAAACAATATATTATCATTTTAATAGATAAAACATCCACATGAGGTAACTATAATCAATCATATCATATTGTATTTATAGAATGATTTGATCAACCAATCACATTTGAAAACTACTCATTTACAAAAAAATTAAGCATCCATTTTTTCATTCAAATTTAATATCTCAATCATTGAGGGAAATAGTGAATGGAATAAAAACCCATATAATCATCATGCAAAATCAATTTATGACCTAATGGATCATCATAAATTAAATACAAAATCAAAAAAAGCATCATACATTTCAAAGTAGCATATGCATGCACATTCAAGAGTAATTTTCACCCAAAATGAAATACTTTAAACATTTACACAACAACATACACACAAAAATATTCACAATCATCAAAACATAATAGTATACTCAAATAACATACACATAAAAAATCTATATAAATTTACATACATAAAACAACTCACACCATAATACATTGTATGGGGAAAAGCCATATTCATTCACAATCATTAGTGAATTCACATTCA
This sequence comes from Torreya grandis, assembly GCA_037957365.1. Lineage (NCBI taxonomy): Eukaryota > Viridiplantae > Streptophyta > Pinopsida > Cupressales > Taxaceae > Torreya > Torreya grandis. The sequence continues at coordinate 4,061,897 of JARHVA010000738.1, read as the reverse complement.
TAACAAAAACAAGAATTTTAAAATATCACCCATCGATATAGGCAATGAAATCACACACAAACAATGTTTTACCAAACAATATAGAATCATGTCAACACAAAGGTGTTGCATTAATTCAATATTCTTGCTATATAAGATGTTACTATCCCAACAAAAACATAGTCATGTCTAATTAGTTTTATTTTAATTTCTTTCAAAATTAAAACAAGGACACTCTTATTCATTAATATGGACATTGAGTCAAAAATTAATTAACTTTAGGAAATTATTATAATAATGGAGATGCTCCAAAACAAATCTCTGAAATATATTGGAAAAATAAATCATATCCATTTATTTCAGATTTGAATGTTTACCAAAGTATTAGATAATTAGTGTCTACACCAAATGAATAAAACTATATTGGATAGAGCAACATATAATATAACAATTATAATGTCGAATACAATGTTGTAACTTATTTACAATGTCATATGCAAATCAGTCACATAATTTGTGCCTTGAATTTCAACTTAAGATCTCACCATATATTAAACTATTTTTCCTACCATAACAAGAAGGTGATTACTCATCACCAAATGGGGAAATTTACCATACAACCAAAGAGTTTTGTCAAGATCTGGTGATATGACTTGAGATAAACATTTCAATGTTGACTATTTTAGATAAAGGTGAAAAAAATCAGCATTTGCATCCACATACTCCACAAAGAAAACTCATTGTGACAAATCAATCACTCACCTAAGCCAAAAAGCCTTTAGATTCATCACATTAACAATATAGTCAATAAAAAAAATTAGGATGATAAAACACAAGAATTAATTGAAATACAATTAATAAAAATATAATTAAGTAAACACCACTATTTTTTTAACAACATGAAACAATAAAAAAAAATAAGGATGGAAAACATCATAGCAAGAATAGTGTTCCCAAACCCATAGCAACTCGAGATCTATGTTTTCTCAAAGCATACATCAAATGAAAAAAATGAATAGGTGTGTGTATTACGGAGATATTTCACCAAAAAATAGTAGTCTTTGACTTAACCATATCTATCATACCTTAGTGGAGGCCTTTATGATATGTATAAAATATAGCCGTTGAACCCAATATAAGTACTAGATGAAAAGCTCTAATTTTATTCTTATCCAACCCACAAAAATAATATACAAAATGAAAAAAATAATTAATAATAATGATTACATAATTTTTTAAAAATAGTCTATTCTAAGATGAAAAACTCCACAAAGAAAATTGCCATAAGTGAAATTAGATCCAAATATTACAAGAATAAATAAAATCCTTCAATTCATGAAATAAAATAAACTAAAATCATAGGGAGAGTCAATATGTAAAATCTCAAATTTGTATGAATATAAAATAAAAAATAAGATAAAGATAAATCAAAATGCTTGGAAATCACTCGTACACAACACTACACTACCAAGTTCCTTTCCTAAACATATATGGTCTAAACTACACATAATTCCATTTATATAAAAGGATTTTCATGTTTTCCATTTTTAGTTGAGCTACAACAAAAAATATTAGTGTATTATCAAAACATGACAATGTGTTAATGTATTAGTGTATTAATTGACTATCCAAACAAGAGTGACTACTTAGCAAGATACAAAACTGTGACAAGTGGTAATGTTGTGAATGACTCAGTGATTGATCATTTAAAATAAATATAAATAAATAAATTTTGACCAGCCATGAATAAACATGAATATGGGAAGGTAAATATAGTTTTGACACCAAAGAACTAAGCAACTGAGATAGAGTTCCGACACTCCTAAAATTATAAAAGTTAGAACCTGACCAAATGAATACAAGCCTATTTTGACACCATCTAAAAGGGCAAAACACATATGACCAAAATGAATGGCAAATCACTAAGTCCTTATTTTTTTGTAACTAAATTATGACATGAGACCGAAACTACAAGGGTCATATAAGAATAAAATATATAGATTTTTTTCCCCAACATGATATGTTCTACATTTAATTCAAACATATGGAATGAATTAATATATAAAAGTGATAAGAATCTCAATCACAAATGGATTAACACCAAAATATATTCTATTAAAGGTAAAGGAATGAATGTCAAATACCATATGTAATTTTCTCTAACATCATCTAAAAAATAAGTAGCTATGAAGTCTCTTTCTGAGCATCCCTTACACGATGGAACTTATATCTTCTTATTGGCCATTAAAAACAAGAAGGTATAAGATGGGATATCACCTTATTATAGTTCAATACATCTCACCTTGATCTTTGGGAGTTGAGAAAACATGTTTGATTCATATGTTAGTTAATGTAAACTATTTAATCAAATATTTTAGAATACATAGGCATCTCCAAATATGCATCATAATAAACTGCAATATTTATTCTCACTTACAAGGTATTAGCACACATGGGTCTGAGTCTTTTTCATCCAAGAAAAAGAAACATTCATTTTATGTGTTTTACAAGATAATTATATTAAGCTAATTGGTTTCTTCAAAACCATTTCTTGTAATAATCAAACCGATATTCAGATTTCCTATCAATAATCCTTACTTATAAGGAAATGAAAAGAGGTACTTTAAATTGGAATATGTGCACCTATTTGTTACATCTCATATGTTGATCAATAGATTTCTTTAAGCTCATGATTCAATATTGGCTATGAGATAATTTAGACAATGATGCACCCAACCACCCACATGACATTTATGCATAGTCCATAGGGTGAAATTGAGGAATTCATCTCATTTCTCTATCCTCTATAGCTATAACATTCTCTATTGTAGTAACTCAGTTTCAATAATAACTAATGCATTTAATAATGTTTTAAAATATCTCTTTTAACTAAATGAAATATTTGTATGATATTTCCTTTGCCATACAATTGTGTACACAATGTACTAAAGTGGATCGATCTAGGCTATTATCTATATGCTATGATACCATAGGTGTATGTGAAACTTTCACAATGTAGACTTTGTCCTCCATTGACTAACTTGCTGAAAAAATTTCTATTCCTTATAACTAATTCTCCCTCTCTAGAATTTATTGTCTTCTTTGAAGTCTTTATTTTACATATATCTTTATCCATTCATCAAAGAGTCATCCTAATCATTTATTATTCAATCTATGTTAAGTTAATCTCATTAATTCAAATATTTTATTTCCTAGTGTATGTTGACAATAAGATTCCTTGTAGCTATGTTTTCTTCTGCTCACATTTATTTTTAAACAAGGTTGTAGGGTATGTTGTGAATTGCTATAGTACTCTTCATCCTTATTTTGAAAGTTGTCTACACCTCTATCTCTTGTAGTTGTTTCATATTTTGTCTACCTTTATATATTTTGTAAAGTAAATGTTTGCTTATAGACCTTATGATCATACTGACTCTCTAGTTGCCCTTCCTTGGGCTACCTATATCCCACTTGTACATTAGACATTTTCCAACCATCGTGGCTTTAGTCATGGCATTTATTTGATTATCATTTGCTTCAAGATTTGTTTTGGATCATGCCATTAGTCTATCTATAGATATTCTTCTATAGTTGTAATTATATTTGACTTTGTTGGCTACAAATTCCTTTGCTTCTCTTCATATTTTATTATTTCTTCTTCATCCACACATGGACAAGGGCCCTCATAAATTTCAATGTCCTTTTATGTTTATGGCACACAAACATAGAGTGATAAGTACTTAGGCATCCAACGTGCCATATATTTGGTTTTGCACAAGGTGAATTTTGTTGCCAATATGTTGCCTAAATCCATGCTTACTATAAATATCCTTTGATTAAGATTTCACTTATACAACATTAAGTTAGATGACACATTGATGGACTTAATACAATCCTGACCAACTCATCTCATAGATGGTATATAAAATTTGGACCCTTTTAAGAGCCTGTGTATCTTGCATATGGACCAAGCTCATCACAATGTCTCTATTGTATTAAGAGATATAAATTAAATCACATTAATGAATGGCATATTTATTAAATCAATAATAACTATCTCCTTTTCCATGATCCATTATAATATCACCAAAGGATTTATAAGGTAAAGGATGATTACAATCATAAATAAATAATATAACAATATGTCCAACCCTGAATTAATACTTAACCATGTGCCTAAGTAAAAATTAGGCTAGGCAAGGAATTAAACTACTGAAAAATTATTTATATTTTGTTATTCAATGAGACATATACAAGTTTAAAACAAAGAAAGAAACATTAGAGGTGGAACACAATTTTACTCTCAGTAACAAAAACTAGGCTAAAGCCATTTACACAATCAATCAAGATCTAGTAGATTCACAACATTTATCACCCGAACATGTGAGAAAAAATGGAGGCCATGGTATCTCTCAGTGTTGTTCTCACTTCCAGTTTGGTTTTTTTAATTCATCTCCACATGCATTCTTCACTTAATAAGAATACATATGGGACTTATTCCTTACAAGATAATAAATTTCCCTCTTTAATGTCAAGCTACTTCACCAATGCATTCCAAGCTACAACATTTAGAGGAATAATAAATATGAAAAAAAAAATGTAAAAAGAATACAATATCATATTTAATACCACTAATTTAATTGTCAACAACTAATGATGAGATAGGAAAAATGATCCTTCATATTTACATACAACTAACTTATAATATCGATAAACACATTTAATTACTTATATATGTATAAATGTAAATGCTTTATTAACACAATTTTTCTTAATCATATAATTTTGTTTGTGTTTAGAGAACCTACTATGATCTACTCCTAGGATGTAATATATTTTGACCCTTTGAGAGAGGAAAGATGGTAACTTTGTAAGATATGATATTTTTTTTAATATTACAAAGAAATACAAATAAAATATTACTTCAACAAAATAAAATCTTTTTAAAACATTGGCTCATATAACTCTTCCATACAATCTATAGAAAGTCAATTATAAAATTCTAAAAAATAGACAAAACGTACATAGCGAGAATGTGCTGACCTTACTATGGCTTATCACCGCTCAAATTTTCATTTGTTTATTCTAGTATCTTTTAAAGAAACACGGCCCGGCCTAAGGCGTACGACACGTCATAGAATCTAGCTTGGGTTGGACCACGATGTCTGCTATCTTAAAAAAATAACCTGCCAATCCTTTATGTTGTCAAATACAATCTTTTCCTTTAGGATAGTTGCCACTGTAAATTTTATACTGAACAAAAGCGGTCTATAATCAATGGAGTTCATGCAAGAGTTTTCATCCAATCGCATAGAGGTCTAACCATTTCATCAATTTCCACAATTAGATTATCTTTTCGTATATCTATATGTTTGATAGCTTCTTTTAAAAGTCAGAAGTGGAAATTTTAATGGTTTGGGGTGTGTGTTTTTTTTTAATGGATTGCTTTTTGAATTAGAATTCGATTTGGAATTAGTTTTTTATAATATAAGGATTTTATATTTATTAAAATTATTTTTTAATAAATATGAAATTTAAGATTAATTGATTTGTAATTAAATGAATTATGTTTTTTATACCATTTAGTATATAAAAATTTTATCTTAATTTTTATTTGAATAAAATAAGAAATATGAAATTCATTTTAAAAACAAAATGATATTATATCATAAAAATTTAAATTCATTTTATATAAATATAAATTATTCAAATTCAATAATTTTGTATGATAAATATATATTATAATTTATTATATTAATAAAAATACACTTTTCAATAAAAATCATTTAATATCCTCTTTCCTATTCCTAATCCTTAATAATGTTGACAGCATGTATAACGATATGTGGGAAGTAGACAGGAGTGCTTTTACTATCGTAAGTTCAACATAGCTTTGGAGTTTCGTTATCAATTGGGGATAAGTGGGTGACATCGTTATGGGCCAATGGGTGAAGTCGTTTTATAATGGAGTGAACTTTTGAAACTAACAGAGTTAGACGTCTATCAAGTGGCATCTTAGAATACTAAGAGTTGCATCAGCATATGTCTCATAGAGATAATGATGAACTACAAGATAAGTAAAGAATAATTGATCATTTTAGGTTGCTTAAAGTGATTGGCACGTACTGATTATATATAAGGATTTGGATATGTGGATTGAATGTTGCCTCCTCCATAGATATGCATTTTCCTCTTTTCGGTATTAATACTCATGGGTTTCACTATGGTTGTTTTATTTAATTTATGTTTATTATTTATATAGTTTTAATTGTTTTAATTGGAATTATTTTTTAATAAAAAAATTAGTTTTAATTAAAAGGAAAATAGATTTTAATCAAATTTAAATGATTTATTTATTAAAAATAATATATATCTTTATTTTAGATAGGTTATTATGTGATTCTATTTGAATTTAATAATATTGAATTTAAAATTAAATTAAATAAATATGTAAGAAAAATAACATATTTTTTATACATTCAGGAATACAAATTTGATCATCAAGGAATCATAAATAGAATTTCAAATAATAAAGAATTCTAGGTTTCATAGATTCTTTTAGATTAATTCATGTACCTTTAAAATAATATTTATTAGTCTCTACATGAATATTTATATTAATTTATTTTTAATGATTTAGAAAGAATTAATAAAAAACAATTAAGAGGAAGAAGTCCCTAAAAATGTAAAAGGATAACATAATAGAAAATCACATGAATATTCTTTGATAACATTTAGATGGCACTCTTTCCTTTCATTTGAAATCATTATGAACATCAAAATATAAGCCCTGAATTTCATACCCTTATAAAGTTATGGATAGAAATTTTGAATCTTTTTCTAGATATCTTGATATTGGTTGCAAAAATATTTTCTATAAAAATATTTTAATGTAACATCTTCTTTGTTGAATCTTTTGTAGGTATAAAGCTAAGAATCAGTTTAGTAAAAATCACATCCTAGTAAATCGAAGAGTACACCATTTTCTTAAATTGTACTTGGTATGTCAACTTAATTGCAGATGCTAATTTCTTAGTTACATTATTTTTTATGATTTTTGTCTTTGTAAGATTACTTCAATAATATTTTTATCAAAAAAAAGTCTCTTAACACATCAACTTAATTGTGAAAACATGTAATTAAATGTAAGAGAATAATTAAATCATTTTCAAATGATAAAATTACAATGCAAATTGTAAAGAGGCTATAAACGATCACATTGCCAAGAGGTTTAAAAATGAAATCTTCTAAATCATCAAAATATAACCCAAAGAATATAAGTATGAAAGGACAAACATACTTCATATCTTTGATATTATGGATGCTATCTGTAATGTTATTTTAATATGAATATACCCCCACCCAAAAAAAAAAAAAAAAAAACACAAAAAAAAAACACCTCCATATAAAATCATTACTAAAAAAGATAATTAAAATTAAAAAACATAAATATTTAAACATTTAAATTTAAAAAATATTTTAAATTTATATAATTTTTTTAATGAAAATCTTAAAAAAATAATAATTTGCCTTACATTTATTAACCTTTAGTTTATCATTAATAACACTAAGAATGATATCTAATCATTTGTTCGAGAATGTCTCTTAAATTTTAATTCATATTATTTTGTCTCTGCCCACTTAAAAATAATCCACCTAAAACTGTAGCCAAAAAAAAAAAAAACATAGCCAAAGCATTCCCAATCTTGATAGGTCCAAAGGTGTCTGCCATATAGTCATATAAATTAATCCAGAATAGTGTTACCCAAATGAAATGTTTCTTTCGAACTGCGTGCAATCACAGTTTTTTTGTTGAACACGAGTGGTATCCATGTAAGCAATTTTAGTGTCTTGCATTGTCGTTTTTCAAACCCATAATCTTATAGGCATACAGAGTATAAGATTATCTTTGACAACGAGAGGGTTTCAATGTCTAGTGGAGTAATTCATTATGTTAATATGGGGGACCGTTGAAGGCATCTAATGTGGACACCATACAAGTACAACTCGACTTGGCATCCTTACAAATTAAAAATCCTCCACACATTTAATTTTGTTTTATCATTTCTTCATTTTTTTCTTGTGTCTGTTCTCTATAATTTCCAATTTACAAATTAGAGTGTGTTCTGCAATCTCTTTAAAATTTCATATTTGTTACTAAGTTTAAGTTCTTAACTACTTGATTTCTTCCTTAGGAATACTATGTCTTTGCAGAGCACCATAACTAAGGCCTATGCTTTCATTATTTTGTTGCTTTTGTTTTCATTTTGGCTTGGCCAAGCTGCTCGGACTCTGGAATCTATGAAAAGAGAGTCTGGACTTGAACCTGTGAGTAATGAGCCCAATACATACAAGGTAGTTATGGAACTAAAAAATGAATCCACTGGCAGCTTTGGGCTCGAGGAAGAGTGGAAGCCCATTGTAACTTCAAAGCCGAAGCTTCCATACAGCCTTCCTACTAGAGGTGATGAGGGACTTCATCATTTCAAGAAGGCCACAATTTTTCCCTCGGATCAGAAACATGAAGAAGTCAGTAGGAAAAGGATGGAAGAAGATAAGGGTGGTATTACTACTTAGCCCTTAGGACATAGCCCTGGAATCGGCGACAACAATCCTCCTGGGGAAAGGCATTAAATCTACTCTTGCGATTAGACATTGGATTGGGTACAAGAAGAAGGCCTGCACCATTGTAAAGGCTACTCTTGTAATTAGACACTATTGATTTTCAATTATCATATTTAAATGTTATATAGTGTGAATATGAACATAATGTGAAGTGGTGGCATGAAATATGAATGGGATCTGCTTCATCATCCATGAACTTAACAGAATATTAAAGAAAAATCCATCATAATTCTGTAAGCAATCTGATGGATGCCTTTTAACTTTTTATGTAGACAACTCAGCATATCGAATTCCACTTGATGATGAAAAGAGGTTGCGAGCTTCTGTACTATGGTCCATCTATAAAATAAAATAGCTGACTCTTCTGCGCTATCGTTATCGATTTCGAATAATTGGATGGCTTATTAGGCAATGACATTGATACAAGATTTAAAATTTTAAAATTTAAACATATAACAAGTTGGGTATTACAAAAATAAGAGACAGTCGCATAAGCACGCTTCCAAACAGATATTAGTGCACCATAAAATAACGGGAGAATAAAGTTTTCTCTTTTAATAGGCTTCATAGTTTTAAAATGTTTAATTAGCTTTTCAAGTCAGATTTATATTATCTTCCCATAAATTATAAGACTATTTTTTTTAATATAACATTTGGATATCTTCATTCATATCAAAAAGTTTTCTAAGTCAAGGTTGTTTTCTTGATGGATTAGTATTTATTCCTTTTTGATATTAATATTTGTGAGTTTCACTATTACATTGTATTTATCGTTTTAATTGCTTTTCAAATTTTAATATAATAATATATTATTATAATTTAATATTATTTTATATTAATAAGTTGTTTTAAATTAAATTTTAATAAGAGTTTTACGTTTTTTTTTTTTTTGTCTTTGTACGTATTAATTATTTAAAAATTACAATTAAAATAAAAATTACGATATATATGTTCTTATTATTATCTCTCTTTTTTTTAATTGTTTAAGAATTCATAACTATAATGTCATTATATATTAAATTTTGGTTTATTATTTAAATTAGTGGTATATAAAAATATAAACCTCACTCATAAAATGCTTGGAAATACTTTCCCAACGAAACTTGATCCTTATTACAATAAGAATATTTGCCCAAACTTGATTTTTAGTCTCGTTATCTTTCTTAAATAAAAACATCTATGAAAAAATAAAATAATTGATACTTAGGATTCCATTCGAAACTCTATGGATATATGTTTTGAACATTATTAGAGATTGAACTTTAGTATTTAATATATATAGCAATTGATGGAGAAAATTAAAAATGCCTCCAACATATAAAATTTGAAGCTTGTAAAGAGAATGAAATAGTTGAAACTCTTTCAATATATAGAATTAGAAAATAAAATAAATAAAGTTATATTACGTCAGTAAAAATTACTCAAGATTATAATAATCAGGTAGCTTTATACATTTTTAGTATAATTTATACTAAAGTATTTTAATAGTAAATAAATAAAATTATGATTTTGTTTTTTAGTCATATAATCCCTTTTGTAACTCTATTAAATTCTAAAATTTTCTAATTTATATTGATAATTATATAAATAAATTGTTATATATGTTGTATAAAATTAGGCACTTCAGTCATGGGCCTAGTTATGCACTTACATAGTTGCTCGTACCAGATTTGGAATTATTTCAATGTGGTGTAGGCCTTGACTAATCCTATAGCAATCAATAATTAACACTCAACTATGCTGGCATCACTTCATATAAGGCGCAAACCTTATTTTCTTACCTAGAGTGCAGTAGAGAAGGGACTAGGGTCTGTGTTGGGCTAGTTGTGCCATGGCATAACTCTATCCTTTGGAGACATTGGTTAGTGCAATGATGATTTTGTATCATGGGCACAAACCTTTGGTATCCTTGGCCTAATGGCATTTAAACACTTGAGCGGAAATTAGATATCTATTTGAAGGACTTATGTGTGGGTTTCATTATGAGGCACATGTTCTTATCCACACTTAGAGCATTTCCAATATCAAGCACGGGGTTCCTCATGAGTTGCAAGCACACCATAGATGATTTAGTTTAGAAGATTGAAAGAGGTCAATGTACATACTATATAATTCAACCATTCAATCCATTAAACATTTTCAGAAAGTTTTCATCATTAATAGGGTTTAACAACAATGTATATATAAGTCAATAGAAACTAAGCATTAGCTCGACTTAAGTACTAAGAGCCCAGAGGCTCAGAAGTGAGATTGGACATTACAATGGGGAGCATCGAAGGCATCCTAAACTAATTTATAACTCTAATGGTGAACATATATATCCAATATAATAGGGCTTCACTACTCCATTAATCTCTTCCTACTAACTGGACACTGATGCCTTTTATAGTGCTTTTGAGAATCTTAAGTTTTTAAAACTAGAGTACTTTGATTAATTAGCTAGCATTGGAGGTACTCATATTGTTGGCTCTACTATGCTGCCTTAAATGAGTCATTATTGTCCCATGTACCCACTTCCCAAGGAATATTGAACTAAAAAGTACCAGTTAGCTACCTGCCAACTAGCACCACTAAAAGACAAAATAACAATCATGACAAGTGATTATCTTATGCCCAAGTAACTTTTGTGTTACATGGATCCCATATTTAAATGGATTTGGGGATGAACATTAACACATATTTTTTAAATCTATCTTTGAACTAATTTTCTAGTGCCTTAGGTGCATAAAATTTAGGCACATGCTCTTTTAGTTTTGATTTCAAGTCATCAAAACACTAAATTATGATCTTGATTCCTTTTGCAACACTAGCAACTTATGTGGAAGTGGTGATGAGGGAGAGCATGTCATTTTCCTCTAAATATCTCCTAAGGACCTGTAATCTTTCCTTTCCCTTTACTATGCCTTCGTCGAGGATGTCTCCTTGCTCGTAGGCCTTTGTTTGTTACATGCAAATGAGTTATTACATGTTCTACTCCTAGGTCTTGATTTGGGTGTTATTAGTGTTGACATGCACCATTATATGAGTACGTTCAGCCCTACTCAAAGTGTATGCATGTGCCATTAGTGCATCCTTTTCCCTTTTGCCTTTTTAATCCATACATCAATGACTAATGCGTGAATGGAGAAGTTACAAAATATTATATTGGTCACTTTTGTACCCTCTTTTAGCTTCATGAAGAGGTATCAACCTATTCAAGTTTCATCACGAACTTTTGATTTAGGCCGGCATAAGGGTCCTCTTCTTCTTCTAGATCTTGTTACACTTTCAACCTTGGGAGCATCTGCTCCACTAACACACAAACCTTATCAACATCCAAGAAATTTAAAGTGTTGATGCCATTTAGGAGGGATGGCTAGGCTTCCTCCATATGCTTAGTTAGTTGATATAATTTGAATCTTATGGCCTTGTTCTTTTCTTCTTCCTCCAACATGATCTTCTTCCAGTTTGAGGCTCTAACATCATTGATGATGTTCTTGTAAACTACCTCAAAATCCATTCAGATGAGGGAATTAACTGACGTTACTAGATTCATTACATGGGGGTTGATCAGAAGTGAGTCTTGGCCTTCTTCTTATTGGTTTGCACTGAGGATCACCTTTTATAGTATCTCAAATTGGGGATCATACATTTAACTATGGAAAGTGGAGGACAATTATTAACACATCATTATTATGGTGGTTTTAGTGGGCATGTATTCCATCATGTAATCATCTTAATTTATGAACCCCTTTTTCACCTTCTCTGACAAGATCAGATCAAATTCTTCTTTTTGGATGGCCAACTTCATCTACTCTAGCTCTTCTTTGTCAGAGCTAGCACCTTCTTTAGTGCTTTATTCTATTGCATATTATTTCTCTAGTATGGGTTCTTCTTTGGACTTGTCCCCTTAGTTTACTTCTTTCTTGTCTATAGTTTAATTTCACCCTATTAAATCCATTAGATTTCAGCTATGCTCTTTATTTAATTATTTAAGGTTTCAATATTGCCTTATTTGTCTTTGAGTGCCTCTTCACTACACTGGCATGCTTGTGGGGTGGCTTCCTCTATTACGATGGTGGGGGTGCTAGGTGCTTTTGTTGCTTTGTCCTTTATGGGTTCTACATTTGTGTTAACTATTTTCTTTTCCATTTCTCCTCCAACCCTTTTATTTTCTACCTTCTTCATCTTTGCCTTTCTCTTCTTCACAATCATGGATAGTTTTTTCTCCTTGTATCTTATCTCCTTAGCCTTGAATTTGTGGTTATCTACTTATGTCATGCCCATGGCCTTTATGACCTCCCCTTTTCATTATACATATAGAACCACTTCTATATGGTCGTTATTGAGGCCCACTTCCATCCATTGGTTCTTCTTCTCCTCTGTAAATTATGGATGCTATGTTGTGGGTTATGTGGTCATGGTGATTGATGGTTTTTATATTCCCCAAGCATGGCAGTCATGCCACCTTCAAGAGCCTCATGAATTTTATCCATGATAGGATATTCCTCTATTTCTTCTTATTCAGTGATATACACTATCATCCCTCCTTTTTCTTCTTAATCCCACTACACTCCTACTTCCTCTTGCACCTCCATCTCTACCAAGGTTATCATGGGCATCACCACTGGCCCCTTGGACTTCTTTTTTCTTCTCCCTCATCTTGGGTGAGGTGATTTTGGACGTGAAGACCATGTGATTATTCTTCAATACAAAGGGGGCAACGTTATCTTCAAAGGATATCTTTAATCTAAGGTTCTCTTTCATTTCCTCCAGGTTTTATCCTCACTTCTTCGTGCCACTAGTACCAACTTTCTTTCTTCACCGACTGGAAGGGGGAGGTCATCATCTTTGTCTATGCTTGCGCCCTTCTTCCTTAGCTTGATCTCATTGAAGAGCCTATGGATGTGCCCAAAAATGAATTCTATTTTGAGGGGAAAGATGTTAGTGGCATCTAAATCATCTTCCTCATCCTCACTACCGTTTCCCCCTTAGGCACACATATTGTCTACTCAACCTATGTGTATTTGCATCCATGGACTTCACTAGGATATCTACCTATTGCACATTAGGGATTCTTTATAGTGTCCTTTTCAAGCACTTGGCTAAAAATGTATGAGGTGGTTTTATCAAGTTATATAAATTCCCATTTATGAGTGTTAATTGAATAATGATGAAGTGTGTCATGATAGTGAAAGTTACCATTCTAAATAGACTCTATTGGAGTTTATCTAAGATGCACCATTATTCTCTAAATTCTTCAATGTATGAGACACACCATCCCATTTATTGGGATTTATACTTAAATGTGAGGGTAGGGGCAAGTGATGTTTTCGTATTTCAGAACTTGTGAGTGATTATGAATTATAAAGACCCACAGGTTGTCTTCATCATCATCAATCATGTTGATCTATTCCATCATAATCAATATCAGTTTAGAACCCCACTGGAAGGTATCATGCACCATATGACATTTGATAAAATTCTTTATTATGTCCTCTATGATGAATTTGGAAATTTTTAAATTCATCGCCTAGATCATGTGGTATGTGATGCACAAGTAGGTTTTTGTAACATCCACCCACTAGCCACCTAGGCACAATTTAGAACTCATCAAACATGTAACAACCTTCATCCCTAGATTGTTGATGTCCTTGATCAGTAATTTGAATTCTCTTTTCTATTATCTTAGGAGTTTCTTGACCCTTTCAACTTTCATATCATCTTCCATCATTTGGTAAATGGTTGTGCTAGACCTTTAGAGTTTGGTGATTTAGTAGATGAGGTTTGTCAAAAGTCTCATGCACCTCCCTGTAATGTAAAACCTACCCCTATAAAAGCATGAGAGGAATAACTACACAAGTTCCTCCAGCTTTTCAAAACATAGAAAATGATATAGGTGTGTCACACTGACGGTTGTCAGCTTATCTTATATAGAAACATCAAATAATGTTACACCTTATACAGTATTTTCCCCTATACCTATCATCCAGTCTTGTGTTAAGTTATTAACATTGTTATAGGTTTAATGGTTGTGATATTTTAGCTGGTAATTATGCATGAATGATGCCTAGTTTTCTCCCATCACCACCTTTTTAGGAATTACATGTCCTAGTAGAACATCTTCTCAAGTGCCTCTGGATCAATTTGGGTGATGCTCACTCCTACTAGTGGCACTATTGTCTTTTTAATGGTGATTTTTGTATCTAGTCATTCTCCCTTGGGGTCCTTTTGTGCCTATTATGAGGCCAAGCTCATCTGATCTTTCTCCATTTCTAATTTATTGGTGTTAACCCATGGTTTATTGATCTTGTCGAAGCCTTTAATCTTTATTGGCACTTCACACAGTCATGAGGTATACGAATATATGTTCATCTCTTCATGTTTTGTATGCCATAAATGGATACATTGGCATTACCTTAGTTTTTAGCTGCCTATTTCTTTACTTAATATGTGGCCCTTTTTGTCCTCTACTACTCTTAATGGGAACATAATTCATTTCTCTACACATTCTTTAACTTTGGCCATATAGGAGTGCTCAAGGTCTCATTATAGTAGGTTCTCCATGGTTAAGATATTTTTTTCTTTGGTTTGATTTGGTTGTCTATTCAAAATTCAAATTAGCACAAGGTTTGTAACTAGATGTAGTCAATTTTTCCCCACTTTATACCTCAATTTTCATCTACTGCCTTAATTATAGTTGATTAATGGCATGGTTGTACCTAAACTCTTTGGGATTTTTTATTCCCCATAAAATCCATCAAAATATTCTATTATTATCTCACTTAATGCATATATTTATGCCTCCACCATCGCCACATTAACTACTTCATGTAACATTTTGATAAAGTGACATGTAGTTCAAATGGTCATTTCCTACCTCACTCAGGGTGGATTCTAGCTTGTCCTAATGATATTATCTTTTAAATTATTCACTTGGCATGATCTTTACCTTCAATATGGTAACCTTGGTATAGTGCCTCACATGTGCAAAATTCAACCTCCTCGGTCCCATTTCTTTTTTCAGCTATGCTTCTATTTCAAACACACTTGTTTATCTTGGTTAATTTCAATATGCTTTTGTCTTTTTACCTTTGCATTTCCTACCCCATATAAATCCATTGCACTATTTATCTAGTGCAAGATTCTTATCTGATATCTTATGCATGATTATGTTGTGCATCTTCACTCTATCTTATACGACTCTCTTGGTTCACATTTGCTCTATGTCCAGTGAGCTCTATTGACCAAGATACTTAGGTGTCTAGTGTATGTGCTTAGGAGGCATCTTGAATTAACTCAATCGACTGGTATTATGTTTATAAGTGGTAAACTAGACCTATTGTAGGTGTAGAAATACCTTATTTCTTGAATCTTATGCATAAAGATATGGTGAACCTTTTATCTAACTCTAGCAAACTTCACATACCCATAAGTTAGGTTTATATTGAGTTGCTTATAAATCATCTTTGCTCAACATACCTGGATATAATTATGTATGAAAATAATTGAAACATTTTACTATTGGCCTCAAATTTTTGCTTATTCACCTACCACATCAAATAGAACTTGTTTGTCTTATGACAAACTTTATTTTGGTCACTCAATACATGTAATTTGTGACCAAGAAGTGAGTGTCTGATGGCACAAATACCTCTTTATTGTTGATATAAATTCAATCAGTTGCCATTGAAATGTCCATGGAGAATTCCACCTAATAACATGTGCAACTTGCATGTGCCAATATCTAAGATGTTGTGGATGATATAGGGGCCCATCCACCTTATCCATAGCTTCCTTGGGTGCCTTATATACTTTGATTCATAGAGCCAAATGAATCCTCCTTCTATGAGTATATCATGCTTTATATGCTTGTTATGCCATAGTTTCTAGTGCAATTTTTTAATTTATTGGCTCTACTTTGCTTGGGTTCGTACCTCCTTTAGGTGCTCTAAGTCATCCAAACTTGCATTCAGTGACTCTAGGTAATCTAACCAACCAATGTGTGTGATGCATAATGATGGCACCACAAAAATCCATTGGTAAAATCTCTTTAACACCAAACACCAACTAAAATGGTGTATCCTTCTTTAGGCAATTGTAAGTTGTGTGATATGCCCATAATACTACCAACATTCTCTCAACCCAATCCTTGTGACCAACATTCCATATCTTTGTGAGTCACATCCCCAATATCTTATTTAATGCCTCAATTATGCCATTCACTTGGGGATGACAGGGCATTGGCTTGTGGTGCACTACCATGTATTTTATTACTAAGATCCACATAGTTTCATTAATGAAGTGTCTTCCTTTATTGCTATTTAGGCTGAGTGGACACCCATACTATTTAATGATGTTCTCAAAAATTAAGCTTATGGTTGTGGTGTCTATATATTTTTTGGTTAGTGTGGCCTCCTCCCACTTGGTTAATTAGTTAGTGGCTACTAAAATGTATCTCTCTCTTGTACATTGTGTTATAGAATTAGTTAGACCAATAAATTAAATGGCACATTTCTTGAATGGTGCTTTAATAATAATGAGGATGAGAGACATCTCATCTCAATGGTTGGTCTTTGCTATCTGATATCATATGTTGTATGCCTTCGTACAATCATTTGCATCTTGAAACAAACTTTGCCACCACAAGACTGATTGCAATACCATGTGCCTTATTACATCTCTAGTGTAATGGAATATTTATATCACCTTGTGCACCTCATGCAATATGGATTCTTTTTCATGATCTAAAACATAGAATACCATCTTAGCCCATTTTGTAGAGTTCGCGGCTAATGAGCTGAAAAAGGGTAGCATGAGCTACAAGCTATTTCTTTTCTTTTGTTATCATTGTTTAGGGTGTAGATCTAGATGTTAGAAAGGTGGATATATTTTCCATATCCTTAGGGGTGAACTAGATTATATATAATTTCACATCTATCATATCATCCTCATTGGAATTACTACATTCCCAGAGTCTATGTGGAATAAATGGTCTAGGCTTCTGTTTTCCAATCTTAACAATAATAGAGAACCAAAATTATTGAAATAGAACGATCTATCTACAAATGTGCCCATGGAGAATGGGATTATTCATGAGGTACTTAATTACCCCATGATCTAAGAAAAAGATGAATGGGGTCACCAATAAATATTGTCTAAATTTGTATAGGTCATAGACTATGGTGAGCACTTCACGCTTGGTTGTGGTATAGTTCTACTCTGCCTTTGTTAATTTTTTACTATCAAAGGAGATGGGATGATCCATTTTGCCTTTTCCATGATATACCAAGTTTATGCCAATCACAGAGCTAGAAGAATTGACATAGACATGAAATACAGTCATCCAATTAGGAATTTATAAGATAGGCACACTAGCCAATCTGAGCTTTACGATTTTAAAGGCATCGTCTTGTGCTCCACCCTAGTAGAATGGGCCATCCTTGTGCAAGAGATCCTCTAGTATCATAAAAATATTTACATAGCTCCTTATAAAGTTTATATAATATCCACAATGCCAAAAAAAGGAATGAACATCTTTCTATGTGGAAGGAGTCTAGAGCTAAATGATGATCATAGTCTTTACTGGATCGACAAATAAACCATCTATACAAGTGATGTACCCAAGTAGGGTTCTAAACAACATTATGAAGATTAACTTATTCAGGTTCAAGGATATTTGGAGCTACCTACGCCTCTCAAGCATGAGTTTGTGGTTGTCACATTGGTCCTTGATGAGGCCATGCACCATCCAGTCATCTAGCTAAACCTGGAGGAACTTATGGATGATCTATTTAAATGCATTGATCACCACCTTAGAGAACATTAATAGTGTATTCTTGAGTCTAAATGAAATCATGTTTTAATAAAAACAACTTCATTCAGTTACAAAGGTTGTTTTAGGATTATCCTCCTCCTCAATCTGGACTTGGTGATATCTAAAGAACCCATCATTGAATGTGTAGATCTTGTATCCTGTGATGCCTTATAGGACTTTATAGGTGAATAAAGTTGAGAAGGGGTCATTGAGGCAAGTGAAGTTCAACATTTTATACTTGATACAAATGTGAATGCACTCATATTTATTGATGCTTATTACCATTGGGCTCACCCATTCAAAATCTTGTATAAGGTAAATGACCCATATGGCTAGCATTGCATCAATCTTTGTTTTGACCTTATCACAGAGTTTGGAATTCATCTTGTAGGGGTAATTTTTTACTAGTCTTATACCATCAATTAAATTTATGCTCATTTTCCCAAGGCATGGGTGGGTGTCCTTAATATCCTAATATATCCTATGGAACAAATCTTGAAACTCATTTAGGAGGCTTATGATGTGCACCAACTCTATGTCAGACCAATAGGTACCTAGAGTAGCAAACTTTGGCTCTCTTATGTTGATGCCAACTTTGATGGTGTTTAGTGGTGTTCAATATGGTTCATTCTTCTCCTTGTGTGAGTCCTTGACATGTCATGTTCCCTCAGTTATCTCTACATGAAGATAACTAGGGTCTTTTTCATTAAGAGTACTATCATTTACTTGGAATATGAGTTTTCTTCTAGTGGTCAATGTTTTCCCATAATGCTCCTTCCACTTTCATCATCTTTTTTGCTTGAGTATTTATTGATAATTTTATACTCAAAGAAAGTCAGTAATGCCAAGCCCTCTTCCTTGAACATGTATTTGATGCATTCATCAAGGATGGTAGTGTCCTTAAACACTACCCTCCAAATTACTTGTAGTGGTTTGAACAACTCTAAGTTCTGCGAGGAAAAGGAGAAGGTGTACATAAACTTTTCTTTAATGGTTTCCCAATTGGTTATCTCTTGGTACATCTCATTGAACACATACCATGCTCACACCCATGTCATCAAATTCTTATAAAAGGCATGCACCCATAAGTTCTTTAGGGCAGTCATGGTATAGTTGGTCCATCACTCTTCGTATAGGTGCACATACACCATAAGATTAGAGTCACCAGACTATGCAAAGATATATAAGTTATCATTACTCCTCTCTATTCTAGTACAAATGGATTCTTTTATCTCTAATCATGTTGGTAAGTTAGACCTTTATGCTTTCCACCATTTCACGATAGTGCTTCTCAAGGAATTCACTAGTGTGCTCATTTTGTTTATCTGTTCGGGGATGTATGCTTCAAGGTCATGGACATACCTTTCCATTGGATTGCCCCCTTCAAATTTTTGGAGCACTATAAGTTTGTATTTTCTCTTGTAGATTGCCCTTTTTCCTTTCTCATCATGTCATGAGATCCATCATTTTAGAGCATGATCAATCTGGACCTAGCCAGTCTTTACTAGCTTTGGCACCTTTGCATGCACCAAATGGCATCTATGACTAGTGTCCTCATAATCCTCTTCAACCCATATATAAAAGTGATATCGGTGTTTTCTAAGGTTTACTTCCCATCCTCCCAAGAGAGAAATCCTTGATTATAAGGGCTAAGATTCTTAGTGCCTTATATTGTGATGTTATATACATGGTTGATCTCATTCTCTAGATCAATGTTCTCCAAATAGGGGTCCTTGATCACCAAAAATTTGAATCACTACCCTTTCCTTGCCATTTTTTAAGGTCATATAACATTTCATAAAGCCCATATCTACATATTGGCAAAACACTGTGGTCTTCCTAGAAGAATTAGATAGTTATCCTATTCAACCAATTTGATTACCTCTAAGTCACCATAGAATTAGGAACCCATAACATATATAATGGTGCCATTAAAAATTTTGTTTGACTAAAATGAGGTTTTTTTGGCCATGAAGAATACATGGGAAGAAGGCCTCAAGGCTAGCCTACCCATCTTTTCCTATGCATTCTTGGTCAGGATATTGACCTCAGTATTGGTGTTGATCAGGTCCTTGTATACAGACCATCTATGGATGGTGGAGTTTACTAGGAGTTATTAATCATAGCCTATGTTATATGTATACCTAACCTCTCACGCCTTTTTCATGCATGGCATGATGAATTTCAATGACTGTTATCCTAAATGTTCTAGAATCAAGTTATTTAATAGGGGATCATCCCTTCTATATATAGGTGCAATATCTCTATCAACTCTTGTACTTCAGCCTCCTAGCCATCCTACTTTTTTTGAGTGGAAACAACCTTTGCCTCTAGGTCTCATTTCAGTTGGAGCTCTCCTTTCAGGTTATAGATAGAATTCATGGCTTACTATAGTATGTCTTTTTGGTGTTTAGTGTCTAGATAAGGTGTGACTTTTGGTTTCAATTGTGTAATGCACTAAGTATGGCTCGACATCCCATATTTAAAGTGTAACTCTAGTATTGGTACAATTGGCGGTCGAGTGGTGAGTGTACTTTGAGTAGTTTCCTACATTTTGATTAACTCTATGCACATTGGTTGTGCCTTTGGAGCCTATTTCACGTCTTTAGACTCATTCTTGAACATTCATGTGCCCTTGTTAGCACCTAGTCTACCTTAGGTTATATTTTTGTATAATTCAGATCATTTATCAACCTTGTGTGTTCCTTGATAATATCCACACACTAGATGTGTAGGGTAGTCATGCTCATAGTTATCAGTCAAACTATACTTGTAACATGATAATTATGGGAACATTCATCCACCACATCTACCACCTCACCCTTTGGCACCTCCCTACATCCCATATCCTACATTATTTTGGCCATATTGTTCATTCCCTTAGGTTCCTTATTCTCCTACTACTATCATTGCTTGTCATGCACCTCTCCCCATGTTCTTGTTTCTCTCATCGATTACATGATAATCATCCATGTTATGGATATAAGCATCACATAACCAGCAATAGATCATTATGCTAACATGACTAGTGTATTACAATAATGGGAATTCATGAACATCATGCACCTCATGTTAAAATTCATAGTTGAGAAGTGTGTGCACATTCCTTCGAGGGGTAGTTGTTTCTATTATGGCCTTCAGTTTCATAATCAATGTACCAAAACCCACTTTGAGCATCCTACAATGAAGTAGAAATCAGCCTTGGTAGTTGAAAGGTCATACATGCATTTTGTTCCTCCATAAAAGGGTTAATTCCTATATCAACACTCCCAACCACCTTAGATCTGAATGTGGCTTCAAGTACTTCTCGAGGATCAATGAATTTTTTCATGGATAACACCATTCTAAAAGTCATTAGTAGTCTTCCAAAAAACCATTACACATCTTGGGAGGGGTGAATATTGTAAGGGATCTTGGAAAGGAGACTCTTGAATCTAGCATTGTACAAGTGCATCCTCTCTAATAATCCATGGTTGATCTCCTTGAGCAGAATGATGATCTACTACTCAAATGTAGGGTTATTCAAATGATTCAAAAAGGCTTCCTTTAGTGTGTCATAATAATACATAGCCTGGTTATGACCATACTTCTTATACCAAGTATGGGTGTGATCAATCAAGGTTATCACAAATTGGTTTGCCTTGCACTTAGATTGGGTTATTCCCTGAGCATGTCATTTTAATTCACACTTGAGCACATGCTCTATGATGTTACCCATGCCTTGATACTTAGGAAGGCACATGGTCATCTTGTAATAGACCTAGGGTAGGGGAGCATCCAGTGTCTAAGGCACTTGTCCCCTTGGTATTTATCTTAACATTGGTCCTCCAACATATCTAACTAGTATGCCAACCACTAGTCTTATGGTTACTACTAGCATTGTAGAAGATGATGGCAATGTACTACCAACAAATGATGTAGGGCCACTTCCTGTGGACTATTGTTAAGATTTTATAGCTCACATTGGTTAGATTGGGGTTCTTATGCTTATGTTCTATCTAGTCACACTACCACCTCAAGCTTTATAGGTATTTTTACTTACCTCCTCATAAGGGATAACTTTTTCAATCATAAAGTTTTGATCCAAATCTACAAAATGATCAAATTCTATGTTGACAATGAGGTTAGTTATCAATATTGTTTCTTTGTATGGGAGATCTAGTGCATGAGCTCATGCCATAGGTTCAAATGGTGTAGGTACATCCAATTCATATTAAATGGTCAATTTTTGTAGGGACCCTCATCATTCACCAATCAACTATGGAACTTATTTTGTGGCTTCAAGGGTTCCTTCATTTAGGCACTGCTTCCATTCAAGAGATCCTTCTCTATGCCCTTCCCACTTTCTATAGGTCCTCTCAGCACTTCTAAGTTCTAAATCTTCCATTAGCCCATGCCTTTTCCTATTATAAGCTTGTCTCTAGAGCTCTCGATTGTCAATTTGCTTATCCCCTTCCATTATGACTCACCTACACATCCCTTTCTTCCTTTTTGCACTACTCATACATGAGAGGACTATAGCCTTCCATCCTCACGGTCTCAAATCTATAATCCACCATTAACTTCTTAATTTGGGTACCATGTTATTTCATAAACAAGCCTCTAAGCTCATGCAAGAACTCATATTTTGCTTGTTCAAGGTAGGAGCATATCGATGCTATGAACTCAAGTATGTATCCATTTAATGCCCCTTTCCACCATTTTTATGTGGCTCTAGTCCAAGTGGAATCTAATCTCTCAAGCCTCTCTAGGTGCTCTTTCATCTGCTCAAGTAATTGTCCATAGTTTCAACTTCTATGTGTCACATACACAACCAATCATCAATATAGTTGTTCCAATATTTCACAAAAGTTAACCTCATATAGGGAATCATATAGATGGTTTTGGACCCACTTCCTTGGGTTTTTCCCTTTACAATTTAGATGCCTTATTGAAAAGCTATCTTCCACTCATTCTAGCCAGTGCTCAATGTTTTTGAGAGATATTTGGAGCATTATCTTGGTGCACCATTGCATCAAGAAATTTCAATAGCATCTCAACAATGGAACCAAGATGTTGTAGAAAACTAGCTATTTCGGTCATGGCCCTAGTCAGGGTTTTACATAGCTTTCTAGATCGTGTTTGGGCTTGTTCTAGTGTGGCGTAGGCCTTCACTAATCCTATAGTGCTCAACATTTAACACTCGACTATGCTGGCATCACTTCATATTAGGGCCAAGCCTTATGTTCTCACCTAAAGCATAGAGGAGAAGGGATCATGCTCTATTTTGGTCTACTTGTGCCATGGTGCAGCTCTATCCTTTGAGGACATTGGTTAGTGTAATGATGCTTGTGTATTCATGGGTGCAAGCCTTTAGTATCCTTGGTTTAATGACATTCAAGCACTTGAGGCTAAATTGGGTATCTAGTTGAAGGACTTACGTATGATTTTCATTGTGAGGCATAGGATCTTAACCACACTTAGAGCATTTCCTATATTGGGGATGGGATTCCTCATGAGTTACAGGCACACCATAGACGAGTTAGGTTAGAATATCGTGATATTTCAATATACATACTATAGAATTAAAGCATTGAATCCATTAAATATTTGCATAAAGATTTCATTATTAATAGGGTTTAACAATAATACATATATAAGTCAATAGAAACTGATCATAAGCTCAACATAAGTTGCTAAAGGCCCAGAGGCTCACATGTGAGCTTGGGCATTATAATTGGGAGCATCAAAGGCACTCAAACTATGTTCTAAATCTAATGGTAAACATCTATATCTAATCTTCGAAGGCTTCGCTACTCCATTCATCTCCTCTTGCTAACTAGACTTTGCTTCCTTTTATATTGCTTTGGGGCATCTTAGGTTCTTGAAGAACATAGCACTCCAATTGCTTAGCTGGCACCGGAAGTACTCATATTGCTAGCTCCACTATGCTGCCTTAAATGATCCATCATTATCTTATGCACCTTCTTCCTTATGAATATTGAGCCAAAAAGGAGTAGCTAGTCATCTACTAACTGACAACACTAAAAGACAAAACAACAATCATAGCAAGTTATTGCCGCACACCCAAGTAACTTTTGTGTTGGCATGGATCCCATATTTAGACGAATTTTGGGCCCAACAATATATATGAAATAATAATTGTAATTTTTTAAAATAATATTGTGTTTACGTCAAGAGGCATTCTACAATGAGAGAGGAGGTGGGCAAGATCCTAGTGTCATGACCGTGTTAGGGAAAATGGCCGACATCTATTTAAATTACTTTTAATATAAATTAAAAGTTTGATAAAAGCCGACATACGTTAAATGAAACAATACAATAATTTTAAAAAATAAATAAAATGAACTGCCCTAGAGAAGCAGCTAAGGAAATAGGTTTCATCTGTAAACGCAAAAATGCAGAGGATAAGCGCAGTGCATAAAATTTAAGGTATGTAATTTTTATTTGTGAAACGTTTCATCTGCTATCTTTAGCTTGCTGGAGATGCAAATAGAAGGTTTCGGTTAGTTTAAAATTAAGTATCTCTTCTGTGTGAAATAATTTTATGTAGGCTCAAAACATCTATCAGTTGTTGAATATGGACAGATCAAAATAATCCAAAATTCCCTGTCTCTGATGGACATGCTTCTTTTGCTTGATAGAAAATATTTCACTTTTAACTTTTACACCTTTTCTATATGCGTATGTACATCTTGAATAAAATTACGAGGTCCTACCATTATGAAACAAGATTTGGTATTTCATTTCTTATCTATATTCAGACCATAATTAAAATAATTATGTGTACTCTTCTCTGAAAAGATAAAGAGACAGGTACGCACTACAGATATATATGGCTCCATTATGACAAGAAGAAAATAATAATAATACTTTGTGTGAATTTATTTATATTGCAATCCCTTGGAATCAACATGAGTAGGCAAATAAACTGTTATTATATGAGGAATTTTTGATAAAAATAACAATAACGAATTCCTTGTCTTCTATCACACACACATTTAGATATTCCCAGTTGCATTTATGTCTATATTGAGGTCACTGGATTTATGTATCTATGTGGATGTCCTTCTGCTTCATTGACATGAAAGTATTACCATTTGGTATTAAGCTTTAGATAAGTTTCCTATTCTGTCGATGTGAAATTATATGGGCTAAAAGATTTAAACCCATCGAATCCACACATTTATAAACTCCGTTGTGTGGAGACAGGTCACTTATATGTAGCATTGGGTTTTATTTTTTAGAGGATGAAATATTTATTTTTTAGATCTAACACCACGGTTTCAACAAAAGGGCATCTCTTTTAAATATATATTGTAGTAGCTTCTGGGTTTTGTCCTTTTAAGATTTGAGAGAGAGAATTTGCAAGGAAACATAGGGAAATGCTGAAAACTATATTTAATGAGTTCCCCAAATGAAATGGACCCTTTATTAATACTTTCAAGTTATTAAACTTTTTAGTTTTATAATATTTTATTAAATATTAATTTTTTTTGAAAAAAACACATGATAAATCTCCTGAAATTTAAACATATAATTTAAATTATGGTTACTATGCTTATTTCATTTCGTCTTATAATTGAAACACTTTCTCTAATTACATGCTTACCCTTCGTTGCTTTTTAAATTAATCATTCCTTTCGTAGGTTTGTAATTATTCTCTGCATGTTAGGCTATGCTGAAAACTATATTATGTCTTTCTTGGGTTTCTAATTAAAACGTGATGTTAATTATGAATTTTTATAACATACTTTTCTTTAACCATATTATTAAATAATGCATATCTAATATATTTCTAAGCAATAAGATCTTTGAATTAATTAAGGACATAGGAATTGACTTTTTGATATTTTAATTGTAGTCATTTTGTATTAATTTAGATTTTTTTTAATAATCATTAAGCAAGGTGACCCATATGAAATATTAATCTTAGTTATTTTATGTTAATCTCATTTTTTTTTTATAATCATAAGATAAGGTAACCAGATAGTACACAAGCCCCATAACCATTTGTTTTCAAATATTTTGTATGTATGGTTCAATCAAGGTTAAATTTTTACAATGAAAAGTAATGAAGATAATATCAAAGGGAATATTTAAGATGACAATGCCAACAAATGAATGATACAAAAGAGAGGAACAAAAAAAAATGTCAAAATGATAATGATAGAGGAAGAGCTATTAGATGCAAGGTCGAATTGATAGTTGAAGAATTGGATTCACAAAATTGAAAACATGCAAATACAATGAGAACAAGTCATGAATGAACATCTCAAGATAATTAATATGTAGTAAGAAGAAGAGTAAAAAGATAAATTCATTCAGATAGACTCACTGAGTCTAAAATTTAATAAAGATAAGAACGTAATCGTCGATCAAATGATAATGTTGATGTTAATTCTGAACAAGTAAATTCAATATCCATTGATTGTGTGCTCAAAACACCAGAGGATGCACCTCTATATGAAATGTACATTGATGTTGCAAATAATGATTTACAAGAAGAGTTACCATCACAAGCAAGAAGAAGACAACGATTGCAAGATTAAAAAATTAATTGAGAATAAAATATACACAATCCTAATGGAATGATCGAGAGATATTTCAATTCTTTCCAAATGCTTTTTCAACATGGTCTAAATATTTATTTTTCACCAAGCATGTGTCTTTCACTCATTGTTCCATGGTTTTATATCATCATTTATGAGAAAATCATTATCTTTCATGGTGATTATGAAATTTTATAACTTTATTTGTGTATTTTCACCTCAATATTCATTATTACATGGTGTTTGTTTATACATATGACTGCTATAAAAAACTGAAAAAAGGAAAATAACTTTCCAAACAAAATGTCAAGGAAGAGAGATTGATAATTTTAGAGGAAAATAATGTCATGTGCTTATCAAAAATTTATATTAGACATGATTCTTAAATGATTATTTAGTTTAAGTAATTTATCTAATTTATACTATACATGTAGATGATTTACAAATGTTTAAATTTTTTTTGATTTCATCTTATGTACATTACACTTTTGGATGATTTAATGTGATGTATATTATACATTGAAAATTTTATGAAAAAAAATCTGATTATATGTTGAATAAATACACAATAACCATGGATGTTACTATCATTCCTATCTTATATAAATATATGTAAAAGACATCAATAAATTTCATTCTCGAGGTGTGTATATTATATCAAATTTATGAGATAAGTGGAATAGGTGTTTTTATATAATATAGGAACCTCATGAATGATATCTCTTGACATATTTTACATAAAATTATCTAAGATAAGCTATTTAGCTTTTTTAATATCAAATTTCAACTACCTTAGTTTAATTTTAATTTTAAAATGAAAACTAGTAAATAACTCTGCTATCATTTTCTTGGATTGTGAGATCAGATATTTCTTATGTACATGGAATTTAAAGTGGGAAAAAAATGACACTTTGAATCTTGACATTAAGATAAAAGTCAAAGGTATTGGTTCTTGGTTTCAATATTGCATTCCCTATTCATAGCTTGATACTCAATTCATGTTTCACTAATGATGTGACTTAAGCTTCGACCATAAATGGTCAACCCATTATATGAATCCAAATTGTTCATTGTATTGGACATCTTTAAATGTGTCAAATTGTACTCTATTAATAAAAATATACTTACTAAATAAGAGAGTGGAACAAAGAATCCTCTTATATATGTATTCTCATATATCTAAGTATAATTTCCTTGTGAAACTCATTCCTTATGTATGAAACTCGATCCAAGTGAAAGGTGTCTCTTTTACATGTTGTTTATGATAGTTTATTGCTAGAGTTATTATAATCAATATTTAAGAGTTTACGCTTTGTATAGGTTTATTTATCAGCTACTTCATGATCATGGTGTAAGGCATGATTGATTGTGTTGCGGTGGTGGAAAAAAATATTTTTGAAGGAAGCACTTGAATTTCTTTGTTAATAAAATATTGATAATAATTTATTTATTTATATATTTTATTTTTAAGTCTAGTTATTCTTGGTGGTTGTTTTAATATGGTAATTATGTAAAAAAGTGTAATTATTCTAACATATTTTGGATTTAAGGCACCCTAAATATAATAAAATATTTAAAATTTAGATTATGTAAGACATGGCATTAACTATGCAAATTGTAATTTTAAATATATATTTAATATCACTTATTAATTTTAAAAATGGCAAAGTAAATATTGAAGAGATATACTTAACTGCTTTTCTAATTTATACAACACATTGCTTATGTCATTGATCTATAAAATGTTGTTTATTATATATTTAATTATTTAAATTAGGAAACACACATTCAAAACCTTTGATGATGGTATCAGTAAGGTGTAAACCCGTATAGTAACTAGTAATATCCTCTATCTGCCAATATGGTCCATGTTGATTTTGTCAATTTTTAGCACCTTAGATAATCTTGCCTACCTTCCTAGATAATTTATGTGTATTAAATTTCCCTCAATAATGTGTGAAATGTTTATCTTTTATTCTCTTTTCCTTGAAAGGTCCTGCTTTCACTATGATCAAAATAATAACTTGAAAAAATAGGTTGGAAAACCTCAACCACTCTTCCTTGATTGATTCAACATTGTATAGGTTGAAATATTTTTAAGTCTCAATCCACACGTAGTTCTCCCATCTAGGTGGGTGTGTGTGTGTGTGTGTGTGTGTGTGTGTGTGTGTGTTTTATCATGATATACTAGAATTTAATACAATGTTTAATCTTTTGACACTTAAAAACATACAAATTTTGACTTGCATTTTATATTTACACTTTACTTTAGAGTTTCTAAATTAATGGGTGTTGGATGTATATTCTTTTTATTTTATGTCTCAAATATTTATAAATATATTTATCTATGTGAATGTAAACAATAACCTATTTAGCCCATGTCTTAAGACATTACTATTAATTTATGTTTATTGTTAACTCTCTGGTATTTGCCTATAGAGTTCATATGTAAAACATGTTTTGAATAAACCAAGGGAGACATTTGATTTTTGAAAGTAGCCATTATAAGTTCTTGGATGTTTTCAATAGAAGTAAACACATAAAGAAAACCAAAATTATGTGACTATTATTGATAGTGTCTAAAGATGGTGAAATAGAACTATCTATAATGTAGAATTAATCTTTTTAGGATAACATAAAGAAATTTGGTAAATGTAATAACAAAAATTGGTCTTGATAGGTACATTACAAATGTACTTCTTTATTCACTCAAAATAATAAGAAAACATGTTTAGATAAATGCCAAATCATTTTATAAAATATTTAATAAACTTATATCATTTAACTAATTTATATTTAAGATTTAAGTAATGAACACATGTGGGTATGCAAAAAAAACATACATTTATTGAACTATCTTGGATAATGCATTGGAGTGATTATTCTCCAAGGAGATGCAACTACTAAAAACAACTGTTGATAATTATTTATTATTTGAAAATCGTTGGAGATGGATAAGTGTTATAAGTTGAGTAACATAATATATCCCACCCACACTATTCCAAATACCATCACAAATATGCTTGTGTAAGAATGATTACTTTTTTTAATAGAATATTGAACCCTAAAACAAGTTTGTATGTCAATAAAAAAATCTAAATAAAATTTTGAAAATGGGGTTTAGATTCAATATGCCTACATATTATCATTGGCCCCATCAAAACACATCATATAAATCAAAACATATATGTATTATAAAAACTCATTCCCTATTTCTTATCTATCGTTACCTCAAAATGATACAAAATATCAAAAAATATTGTTTGTGAAAATAATAAATATAGTAAAATATTATTAATCTAACCTATCTACATCATATAATCCAACCCAAAATTTAATTATCTTTTTTTCATGTCTAGATCCTCTAAGGAAATCCCACTGTATGCCTCCCTTTTGAGATGAAGGACAAATCCTATGAATCACTCATTTCAAACCAAAGAGTTATGTTCACCATGTGTTATATATATAATCTGATTAGGTGTAAATCATGTAAAAATGATAATATACATCATCATATAACTATTTGATCATAAAATCACATATGAAACACGTAATCTAGGGTAATGAGCATAAAAGTATCATGACAGGCATATATAACATTATTCATGTAACAATAAAAAAATAGTAATAAGAAACACAAAATATACATGATATCATTCATGGTATTGCACATAATAGTAGAATGATTGATATCAATCATGACACCAAGATATAGAATAATAACACATATATACATGCAACATCATGATAATAAAGCATAGATCATATAATACATGGTTGGAATTTGAATCAAATGTAACCTAACAAGGACAAGACATGGACTAGAGGATCCTAGAGCATAACTAACATGTGACATGATAAAACATAATCAATGCACTTACAAAACACATAATGTAACAGACATCAATAATCACTCAATATAGTAATCTTTATGATCAAACACATAGAGAAAAATAAGTGTTACTCCATATAAATCATTGTCACCATCTAGTATAGGAGAGTATAATATTAATAGGAGATAACACCCTATATTATAAACATTATAAGTATTTCAATATAAATAATGGAATGCCATATAATAATAGAAGCTTATAAAATTACCAAGATGCCCCCCCATGTAATTATACCCATATTGTATGAATCCATCACCTAGGAATAATGAATTATACACATCTTTAATTACATGCATCATATGTAATGTGTATGTCTTACATCCAACCTATGTATGATGTGAAAAACATGTACGTAGAAAGTGGATATGTAGTTCACCATATATGTGATAAATAAAAATACTCAATCATGTAAACCAAAAAAACATGTCATGGGTATAGAAATTAATTGAATTAATGCCTTTAAAATAACTCATACATAGACCTATAGACCCATGTAATATATAAGCATTATAAATGATTGTGTGTTATTTTTGAGACCCCATATAAGTTCATCATCTTGATTTTTGCATTTGGTAACATGGTTTGGAAGTGTATTGGTCACTAAATGAAATTTTATATTTATTGGGAAAGATTAATAATTTTAAATATTATTAAATCCTTCTATGTGTAATTTATTACTCTTGTTCATGTCTCAAATCTTGTGTTTCAAATTGATTCACCTATTTCTAGCATGTCCATTGTATCTATAATAAACTCAATAAGCATCAACATCACATGATTAAAGCAAATTCCTAATAGATCCAACTCTCATTATGGAGATAAACTTATAGAATTACATAGATGATTTCATTTAAGCATAATTTTATAAGTTTAAACATATTTCATTAAACATTTATACTATTTTGTTGTGATTTGATAAGACTATCAAGGGGTTTAGTTATTTCATTTACCTCATTCTTAAGTTGAAAAGCATTATTGATATCCTTAACCTTGATTTTTTTTTAATCTTTTAATTTAGGTCCATTAATATTAGTGAAGTTGGATCCATATGTAATTATATTGACTCTAAAATATTTATCTCATAGTTCCTAACCACATGACACAGTTTATTAAAACATTGATATGTATTTGAAACCTATCTGTCCTTGATAGGTAGAATAAAATTAAAGATATTATAGTTTTAAATTCATTGTTAGGTAATTGGTGCATCATAATCATGAGCATTTTTTTTAATATAGATACATAATTTCTAACATTATATTTAGTTATTATGTCAATATTCACAAGCTAATAAAATGTAACCTTTTGGAAAATTTTAATTATATAATGATATACATAATTATTTTCCAAAATATTTAAGGTGTGAATGTAGTGACATAGAATGGCATAAAATCAATACAAGTAATATTTATTAATACTTATGTGGAATAGCTTAGTCAATAATTTATTATTAGAAAAAAATACATGTAGGATACATACAATTATTTGAAATTATTTGAAAGATCACCCATTTCATTAAAAAAATTAGAATTAAGTGTTACTAAAATGGTAGGAAAAGGGTCTAAAAGGAGATCAGAGGCCAAGTATTGATTAATATGTCATGATAAAGAACCATATGACTTGGACTTGTAGATAATTGATTTAAATGAATATTTTTACATTGTATTACTTGCATGGTTTGGAGATACTTTTCAAATATGATATCGTCACAATTGGTTTGAGGATTAGAAAAAATATTTATAGTATTATATGCCTTACGTGTGTAAGTAATATCATGATCGAAGTATGGAGATTGAAGAATTGATCCAGAATGTTGATAAACACTAGGAGTCACAAAAGAAACATTAAACCAAGAAGGAATGTGCATATTAATATGAGTGGACAATATTAAAATAAATGTGATTATAAGCCTTAATATAAAATACATTTAGATATACTATATTAGGTGGATCACAAGAATTTAAATATTCAATATTAGTTACAACATGTAATTTATCATATCTATATTTATTTACTAGTTGTTTATTATTATTTTCATCTCTAAAACATATATTATTACATAAATTCATATAAGAAACATAAAAAAATTGTTTTTAAATTAAGACATTTCATGGGCACTCACACCATGAAAATTTGTAGCATTGTCTATCTTAACATTGGAATCACAAAAATTTAATTTTACATCATTTGCATTTCCATCATTCATGTTTTTTTTAATTTTTATAATCATCCACATTTGATTCAATAGAAGGAGAATGAATCTAAAATCAACAACTAAAATTTATTTTATATCATGAATACTATTCAAAACAATCTCTTAAAATAAATATAATTAACACTTAATTTATAAATTCTCCTAGTAGGTGTCTTAAATCCAACCTCATTACATCAAATAAGAGAGAAACATATACAAAATGAAAGGATATATGTATAATTATACGGAATAAAACTAATAAAAACCCTAAAAAAATATCTCTAAACCAATCATAATGAAATAAAACCATAGAGGATAAGAGATAATAAAATCCTAAGGTTCAGTGTACAATAATACAGGCTCACCAAAAATATAAAACCTTAGCTATAATTAGATAAAACATGAAAAATAATTAGTCATATAAACCTAATGGTTTTAATAAGTCTACGGTTCATAAAAAATGTATCATTTCAAGTTCACTTAAATGTTTTATGACTGAAGTAGATTAGGGGTAAAGAATAATACATTAGACCATAAAATATGGGTAAAATCAAAATTGATTTAAAGACCTTCATCATAGTAAATAAATATTAAATAATATTTTATTTTCAAATAAAATGAAATTAAATTTACTTGATAAATTATAAATGGATTATGTATAGATAAATACCTAAAATATTACTAAATGGATTTTATTATAGGTTGAAAGTACTAAAAAGAAGGTCATAGTATAGTGTAGTTAAAAAAACAAAAATAGACATCGATATAATGATATTAATAGGATTAGAACCTAAAATAGTAGTCTAATATTATTTGACCCATATGACATTGAATTTTTCCTCTAACATTACAAGATTAGGCTAGATCACTCTATTAATTTTTAAATACCTTATTCAGTGAATGATGGCCATAAATATATTTTATATTGTAAAATTGATTTGAAAATATGTCAAAATTATTTATTATTTGATTGATTTCAAGTCCACACTAATAAAATATTATTAAGACATTAAAAATGATTATTATAGGGACATACCTCAGTCAACCATCTGCCTATTTTAGGCTATGTTTTAAATGTTGAAAATCCACACCTAGACATGCCAACATTAATTCACATATGTTAGATAATACCATAACTTATCCATTTGATATGAAATTCAAGATGAAACTAGGGCAATATATAAATGATAATTCACTAATCGAATATATTTTTTTAGTAAAGTTATGCATTAATGGATAAGAATTAAAATCAATGTGATCATTTTAATTTCCTTGAACATAATATATGAGTGTGTATCTATTAAGTAGTTGACCCAAATCTAATATGGTAATTTTGTATATATATACTTCTTCTATTTAAATTGATGCTTCCTGGCATGTAAGTGGACATTATAAAATCAAGAAATAGAAGATAAAATATTAATAACACATGATTTAAAAGGGGAAGAATACCAAAGGGATAAAAACTAACATCTTCATTACCAGAATAATTGAAATTGGTCGTGTTAGTATCTAACTATATTGATAATGGTAAATTGGAAAGACCCATCGAAATATAGACTTAAATAAATTTAGGAACATATGAAAGAATATTCAAGAAACTAATTAACATATTGTGTAGGTTTTTAAATGAATGAATTAAATGATAAGGTGAAAGAAATATTATGCAAAGCCCAAAACAAATGAAATTAAGCTAATAATATCATAATATGAACCAATTAAAAACATACACAAAAGAATTATAATGACATTGAAAATAAAAGGCTTGTAATAAAAAAATAGTATATATACATGGTTTACATGGGTATTTTAAATTTCATCTCTCAAGAAGAGGGAACTAGAGTAAATTTGTGTAGGAATAGACACATTACATGTATGAAAATGAACTCAACCAAAACATGTAGTTTTAAAAATTTATTAGGAATAAAGAGCTACAAAAGAAACATCATAACCCAACTAACAAGTAATAGGAATGGTAATCTATATAGAAATAATTGGTAGAGGAAAAAAATTATAAATAAGATTGAGTTCTAACCTCATTAACTAATTTGAAATAAGAAATTATAGTAGGTAAAATAGAAACATGTAATGATTCATTACTATTTGCAATAATAAATTCATTACATACAAATTCCTTAGTTATTGTTATATTGATATTCTCCTCTATTATGACATGTACATCATTTCATAAATTTATTGAGTAAATAAAAAGATATTTTTCTAAAAGGAATCTCTCTCATGTACACATAACATTAACATTTTTATTATTTTCATTTATAACATTGTCATTTAAATTAAGTATATTTACTTCACTAAAATTTTGACCATTATTCTCATACATGTATTTACCTTGTGCATTATCATCTAAATTTGTATCAATATAACTAACATGTATATAATTAACAATTTCCAAATTTTTTTTCAAATTAATAAGCAAATGAAGTAAAGGAATTTGAACAAAAGCAATATGTTTTTTGTCCAATCTATCACTTAACCTAGTAGGTGTCATATATCTAAAAAATATTATTGACATAAGAAAAACACATAGATAAAATGTAATAAGATATGGATAATGCTTTAAAAATTAAAATATTAAATAAATAAATTTTTAACCAATCACACAAAATCTAAGACCTAGAGGGGATAAGAGTATGAAACCATATTTACAAATGTTATTTATAGAACATGTTCAATAAAATATTGGATTGAAAATTACATAAGTTATATTAGAATATTTACAATTACAATAATACTAAAAGGATCAACATGTAATGTATATACAACTTGTATATAGTAAAATATAACTAATAAAGACATACCCTATGTGATAAATGTCCATATAATGAAATCATCTAAAATAAATGATAATCAAGAAATAAGGTTTATTGAAGTTTATTTTATTTTTGACTCATCTTATATCTTAAAATAATTTTAAAATTATATGAATAATATATATAATCATTAAAAAAATAAATCCAAGAATATGATTACGATTTGGTCCAAAATAAACAAAAACAAACTATCTCCATAGATAATGACCAATATCAAATTCTTATAATAATGGAAATTTTTGTTGATAGTGTGATTCTACTTAAGGAAGTGTTTGTGGTGATCATATTATTTTTAAAATTTATTAATCCATTCATATGTGCCTACTTAACATAAAATTCTCCTAGATCAAAAAATTTTTTCTTTAAATTGATCATAATATATGATCCTTTGATCGATCTATAATCCCTACCATGTATCCATGCAAGGAATATAATGTTAGTTTTTCTAAGGTCATACCATAGTTATCACCATACATTTTTATAGATTTGAAGTAAATACTTAGGCATTTTAAAAGATTAATTTAAAAACCTATGGGGAACCCTAATTTATAATTACTTGGTTGAAACCTAATGCGAATAGGGCCCTCATAGAATAAGGTCAAATAAAAGTCTTTATATATATGACCATTCCTTTAATATTATTATTTATTTTAGCTTCATCTTGATATCTCAACATATTAGTAACACAGAGGAGATTGATGTCTTAGAATGGAATATGTATACACATAATATTTTCAAACTTTATCAATTACTAATGATCTCTGTCTTAGAAGAACCTTTTGAGTCTTAATCTCTCTAAGTTCATGCCCTAAAGGGTACATCAAGAAAGAGGTGGGTATTCCATTGGTTCTTTATAATATTAATTTCCCTTTTTTCACTTGCTATCTACAAACTTTTATTTTAAAACCATTACCCTAAACTTTGCCTCCTATTTTTCACCCTCCTTTAGTCTTTTACCACCTTCATTATCCCTTCCCTAACCTAAACCTTTATTTGACAGCTTAAGTTACATAATCATCCCCATTGAACTTGTACACTTATTTGATAAAACCTTATTAGGGTATAGGTTGGCCCCTGGCTGACCTAATCCATGACCTAGTTTATTTTTGTCAATTATGATATGAGATTGACTAGGTTGACCTTGTTGTCCTAAACATTTGGAAGGGATTATTGTTTGATGCACCTATATAAACACATTAATTTATCTATTTATAAGATAAGATAATAAGAAGTAAGATGTATTCTACATCTTCTTATCCACCATTTTTCTTGAGGAGAAAGCTTAGGGTTTCATATTTTCTTTGGTTATATGGGTAAGGTCTTGTGGAGAAGTTTTTTGGATGCATTGATAGGTAATGTAGCCTATATCTAATTTATATTTTTCAACCTTACATACCATAATGACCTCTTACAAAGCACCATGGCCAAGGAAGAGATTGAATCTCGATAGATTTGAATTCGAAGGTAAGTATTCCTAACTTTGATCTTCCTTTGCAATAGTAGATAGCTATGCATTACACTTCTCTTTCATGCATTAGGATTACGTATACATTGATGTGAGTATATTACTTTTATGCATGTTTAATTATAATCTTTATTAGCCCCACTTTGTGACACAAGTTTTCTTTAGTACTAGATTGGAGTTTTACTTTACTTGTTATTAGTTTAGTCAATATTAAAACATAGGACCTAGTTAGGGTTACTGTGTAGTTTTGCTTAACTAGAGGATTTGGAAGCCTCCCTAAATATATTATTATGGTAAGAGATCTATTTATTATGTTTAGAAAATCCATCTTAGTCATGACCTCAATTATTTAATGTATCCATAATTAGAAGTGTAAGTAGGATATATCTTCTCTGAGCTAAGATTAATTTATAGATCTACTACATTTCCTATTGCATTCCTAATATAGATCTATTTGTAAAAAATTTAGTTAGACAAGGATATAATAAATTATCATCTATTATTTTTACACCTTTACGACATGTGGAAAAAGTATGAATCCATTAAGTACTTCTTAAAGGTAACATAATTTGGTGTTTTATCATGAAGAATAAATATATTTTCAGTGATAGAATTCAATGGATTAGTTTTCCAAGGCCCTCCTTATGTGTCTTCTATAAATATAATTCTAGAACCTTAAACCACGTGCTCATTCATTATTATTTTTCCTAGATCATTTGGTCATGGTTTTTTTAGAAAAAGAACTGACTTTGGGTATAATTTGGTTCTATTTAAATGTTTTTACTGACTAGACATAAGAATGAGGTTATTAAGTTAAAATTATTTCAGATATTCCCCCGTGTCTAATCATCTATATCTTATTTAAATAAATAGACAATATAGTCTTCAAAATATCATCCCTTATAAATAACTTAATTTTAAAATTGAGGTTTTCCATCAAGAATTTTTAAGGATACAATTTTTTGTCCTAAAAATAAAATCATTGGAGATAAATATACCATTCTCTTCTAATATAATTTATTCAAAAAAAAACTTAAACCTTCATCCTGAAATCAACAAAAAGTTATAGGATTCTTGGAGACCTTGAGCGACAATTATGTCAAGCTTAATTTTGATGAGGAATCCAAAGGAAAACCAAATATTTATAGAGGTGGGGGAATATTTAAATATAATATAAGATAATTTTTATCTTGGTGTTCCTTCAACATTCCATGGTATTCAAAAAATAAGATGAAATAATAGCTCTTCGAATAGGTTTGAGAACTATTATTAAATCTAATTTCAAGAAATTATTTATAGAAGGTGATTATTTATTGATTATCCATGTTTTTAATAAAGAATATGTTATTACTGATAACTTAATTCAATCATTCAAGATATCCTCAATGTCATTCATTTTTTATGTTATTTATTTCTCCAAAAATTATGGGAATAATTATCCAGTGGATTTTTTGTATAAGTATTCATCTCTTAACATTCCTCCCAATGAATATTGGCACTTTGAATAACCCTCTTTGTATGAATAATTCAAATAGTTAATAATAATATACTTGACTCTATGTGTGTGGTGGGGGGGGGGGTATATATGCATGCATGGATTTGGATACATGGATTTGGATAATGTTGTTTGGCTTATGAATAGTTGTTTGGAACTAGGAATGTTAATTTTTTAGTAAAATGGGATGTAAGAGAGAATTTTGTGCACAATTCCCCATGATTGGCTAAAGAATTCAAATCCTAGCCCTATAAATCAACCAATTCATTATAATTATAATGAGGATAACTTGGTCATGATTGAATGGAAAGGACAAAATTGAAAAACACATACCTTTACTTACCTCAGTGTTGTATATAAAGAAGTACACTATAAGAGATGAAGGAAATTAGACATTCCATTTGTAATAAATTAAATCTACTTATTTATATTCACAATAAATAATAATTATATATTTTATTAAGTATACTTCTAATATATTAGTAAGTATACTTCATTATGAACTATACTACTTTATGAGGTATGCTTCTTACTAATATTAGCAATTATAATTATTTATAAAGAATACTTATTTATATTAGGAAGTATAATAAAATGATATTAGCATTTATGAAGTGAAATGAAAATAAATAAATAAAATTAATCCAAATACATGAAGTATCACATAGTTACGATGATACAATAGAAAATAGAGGATAGACAAAGAAAGTTACAAAATTCTTCCTCATATATCAATTAATCATGATGAATTACATATCAAAAGAGAGTTAGGGATACTAATACATAACATAATATTATGGATTCCTATCCCTTGCTCAAAATTATTTTTAATGCCGAATTATGTTCATTTGATGGCACCAACATTTTTTAACACAACACGGGATCTATACTTAGTGTGGGTTTGGGTAACCAAAATATGAATTTTTAAAGTTTAAATGTGATGTACATAAAAAAAATATAGGTGATTTTTTTAAATGTATACATGTTTGTTTTAATTTTTACCACAATAATGGCCTAACTTAACATGTGTCTGCACTATAAAAATAAATGACATTTATATTGTATCTATATTCTCATACTTTAAATTTATTTTATAAAATATAAGAAATAAGGACCACTCTACATCTTTTCAAATTGGTCAAACAACTCAATGAGTTATCACATAGAATAATTATTTTCCAAATCCAATCTAGTCATTACTTAGTCATTTTCATGATTTAAATATTAAACCTAAATAATTAAGAAAAAAATAAGATAAGTGAAAGGAAAGGATATAATTTAAAAACATATACCTTTACTTACCTTAGTGTTGTATATAAATAAGTATACTGCAATATATGTGAAGGCATCTAGTATGAAGAACACTAGGCAAACCTATAGAAGTTAGTGCACAAAAAAGCCAAAAATATATATTTTTGGATTATATGCATATTATAGTATAAATTATTCTCTAAATCAACATGAATCCAATGAATTTTATGGTTCTAAAAATGGATGAGTAGAAACAAAGACATAGATAAAACAAGGAATCTACCTAAATAAGTAAGAAACAAATAACATACTTCATATAAAGAAGTGTACTTCATTATTAAGTATACTTCTTACTAATATATATAATTAATTATAATTAATAATATATTATAAATTATAATTATTTATAAATAAATTAATTATACTTCTTTATATTCATAATAAAGAATACTTCTTTATGTTAGTATCCTTCTAATATATTAGTAAGTATACTTCATATATTAGTAAGTAAGAAGTAAATAAGATACTTAATATAAAGAAGTATACTTTATAAGTATAAGTATTACTAATATATTATTAATTATAATTATTTATAAACAATACTTCTTTATATTAGGAATTATATCTCTTTTTATGATGAAGTATACTTATTTATATTAATAATGGAATTCTGTCGAGATACTTATTTTAAGTTATTTCATCAAACCATAGTCACCATTAGTGATTTTATAATTCAATATTTCTAGACATTTTTCATATATTTTTTCACTTATATTAAGATATAATATGAGTCAAAATTAAAATATGCATACATAAAAATTCTTTTTGAGTTAAAAATTATTCTAGATTATTTCATTCTCTTTCCCTTTAACACATACGATATGTAATTATTCACTATAATTTAATTTTTAATGGATTGAAATACCTTAGGTGTTCATTATTTTAGGACTATCATAATTTTAAGTGGAAAATATATGTCGAGTTACTTTCTTTTAGGC
Source organism: Torreya grandis (assembly GCA_037957365.1). Taxonomy (NCBI): domain Eukaryota; kingdom Viridiplantae; phylum Streptophyta; class Pinopsida; order Cupressales; family Taxaceae; genus Torreya; species Torreya grandis. Next base: position 4,020,818 of record JARHVA010000738.1, on the reverse strand, counting down.
AAGATGTATGGAATACTAGATGTGTGAGTGGTTGGGGACAATTCTAACTTCTAAGCCACACTATCAATTTTCTACAAGATCTACTAAGGACCATAATACTTAGGTGATAGCTTATTATAATTTTTTGTTTCTTCTGATACATCTACTTATATGGCTAAAAATTCACAAAGACCTAATTACCCATGTCAAAATTCCACTCATTATGGTGTTGATCTACTTGCTACTTTATTCAATTTTGTGCCATTTCTAAATTCACTCACAAACTAACTAACACCTATTATTGATGGTGAATGTGTTTCTCAATAAATAAATCCTTATGATGCAATATCAAAACTAAAGTTATGGATAAGGGGTGATACCCATATAATGCCACAAAGGGAGACATCTTGGATGAACTATGAAAAGAAATGTTATACTACCATTCAATAAGTGGCAGGCAATGAACCCACTTATCCTATTCATAAAGATAAGTGGAAACTATATTTCCAATTAATTTCTTCAATAAATATATATGGAATACTAGATGTACTCAAGTGGTTGGGGGTAATTATAACTTCTATGCCACACTACAAATTTTCTACAAGATCTAGTAACGACCATAATACTGAGGTGATATCTTGTTATATTTTTTGTTTCTTTAGAGAGATATACTTATATGGATAAAAATTCACAAATACCCAATCACATATTTAAAAATTCCACTCACTATGGTGTTGATCTACTTATTGCTTCATTTGATTTTATGCCATTGTTAAATTTTCTCACAAACTAACTAACACGTATTATTGATGGTGAATGTGTTCCTCAATAGATCAAACCTTATGATGCATTATCAAAAATAAAGTGACGGATTGGGTGTTATACCCATATAGATTTAAATTTGGAGACATCTTGGATGAACTATCAAAAAAAGTGTTATACCACTATTCAACAAGTGGCAGCCAATGAACCAATTTATCCTAAAGCTTATGCACAATTCTACAAGAGTGGCTCAAGAATGCAAAGGCAAGCCCTATGTAATATAAAATACATTTTTTTTTGGTTCCTGGGATTAAATTAGTATATGATGTCTGAATTTCCATGATTATTATTTATAATATACAAACCATAAATTATAAATACATTGATTTATGGAAATTGAAATGAATTACATTTTTTCTAATCCTTATTTTACATAAGATGAGGTAGTAGGTTTAAAGTGGTATAATATTATAATCAAAATGAATGAATAAAACTATTATAGAATAAGCCAATTACTCTTATTCAAATAACATAATATATTAAATGTAAAAAATTACTAAATATTTAAAATAAAATGCCAATTTATATTATGTTAATTAAAACACTAGGAAGGGATAATACTTATATTTTTTTTAGATGTCTTGATAGATGTAATATGTTCAAAGGTGGAATCATGTAGTCTTATTCTTAGGACAAAGTCATCGTATTCTATAAATATTATTTTGGAGGATTAGACTCTTACATCATTGCTTTTATCAATGTCTCAATTATCATATCCTATATATAATATTCACTATATTATGAAACAACTATATGTTCCTATTAAGTTTTTTTAACCTTTATTTATATATATTTTCATCATGTATGCGGGCTTTGTATGACTATGTATATCTCAAACCATAGTTATTCAACTTTAGTCCAGGATACCATTACAAAATTGGGTTAGTGGGTTCAAAAACACTAGCTAAGATCAAGTATGACTCTATCAATGAATGATTACTAAAAATCTAATACTCCAAGGTGGTACTCATACATATATAGTTCACATATCTAAGTGTGGGCTTATGTGCACAAGGGTAAAATATGTTATATGAAAGGGATTGAAATGATATAACTTATAAATTGACCTATACCACTCATGTACCATTATTTAAATTATTCTAAACTATAATATAGCTACTCCTATGATTGATATATAAATAGGGAAGAATAGGGTAGTATAAATAAGTTTTATAATTGATTGAATGAGCACGAATACATGATTTATTATTATTTGAGAGATGTATATTTGATAATGATGAATGGTATTTATTTTGTATTTATACTTCATTTTTTGAAATTATATCATGGAAGGGTTAGATAAGATAAATACATTGACCCATATACTTCAAAATATTTTAAATTTGGATGACTTTTTAAGCATGGACACTTGATAAGGAAAAGGGACACTAACATAGATGATAGTGTCCCTATGAAAACACAAGTGTTTGGTAGGATAGATAATTATTGAAGGTTTGTAACTTATAGTGAAGGATTTAAATCATATGTTAATTTTTCTAGTGTATAGGTGATTTGGGTCATCAAAATGATAGGGTCGGATAATAGGATAAGAATTTAGTAACAATGAAATGGTGAATGTTAGCCTTTAAGTAGTTCAAAGGTCTATAATTAAAGGGTATATCCCTAATTAGTAATTCTCATGTGTACAATAATAATGTGATATATATAATCATATTTTATTTTAAAAGCTAATAAGAGTATAGAACAAAGGAATTTGAACATAATAAATATGTCTTCAACTCAATCCATCTCTTTACCTAGTAGGCGTCTTAGATATAACTTTTTTAATTGACATATGAGAGAAACATAGAAAACATGGAATACGATATGGATAATAATAAAAAAATAAAAAAAAACATCTATAATAAAATAATATTGGAAATAATTACAAAAAAATAAGGCCCTAGAGAGGATAAATCTATGAAACCCTATGTTAAAGTGTTCTATATAAAATGAGTTAAACAAAATATTTAGAAAAGGGATATTAAATTACCTAATTTTTTTCTAATAATCAAAAGATGAACCCCTGAGGTATTTAAGTCCTTTACAAATTAAATTATAGTGAATAATTACATATATTATGTGTTAAAGGGAAAGAGAATGAAACAATATAGAGTAATTTTTATATATGCATAGTTTAATTTTCACGCATATTATATCTTAATGGAAGTTAAAAATTATATGAAAAATGTCTAGAAATATTTAAGTATAAAATCCATAAAGGTGGTTGTGATTTGATGAAATAACATAAAATAAGTATCTTGATAGGAGCCAACTAATATCAAATTTTTACAATAGTGACAGTCTATCTTGAAATTTTATGTCTACTTAATTTTATGGTTTTATTGTTCAAATTAGTCTAAACTAATAATAAATCATAAATTTATTCCAAGAAAAATGTCATAATTTATTTATCTTTCATCAAGACGTAATCCATGCCATGAAGCCATAAAACAACAAAGTGTTGTTCTTTTAGGGCCCCAACTAAAATCACCCTGTATGTTTTGATAACTTGTCAATCGACACTCAAATATGACATCAATTAAATCCATGTATTTGGTAATATCATCACTTATCCCTATTTTATGAGATTCAACATGAAACTAGGGTGGTTATTGTTTGATGGTTATATTGATTTAACAATGAAATGTAATAAACCACTAAATCATTGAAATGTTGATTTATATTATATAATTTATAAAACCTAAATATCAAATACATTGATTCACATAAAATTAAATGAGTTATAATTATTTTAATCGCCTTTTTGTTATAAAATAAGGTATTAGGGTCAAATTTATATAATAACCTAATCAAAATGGATGAGTAAAACTATTCTAGAGTAAGGTAATTAAACATATTCAGATAACACATTATATTGAACCTATAAAATTAACAAATATGGACAGTACAATGGAAATTGAGATTATAATGAAAATAAGGGATAATACTTAGTTCATTTTTATATGTATAGTAGAATATAAGTTGTTTAGAGGTGGAATTAGGTAGGTTGATGCTCATGACTGAGTCATCATATGGAAATATTATTTATGGATCCTAGACACTTGCATCAACCTATGGACATTTTCATCAATGTTTTTGTTCATGTCTTGATATTTTTTTTCATGTATAGATTATTAAATGTATTGATATATTACCACATGTTTTGTAATTATTTTATGTCACCTTTCTAGTTATGTATTTGGATCAATCACATAGGCATTGTATGATTGTATATAGATCAAACCCTCGATATTCACCCTTAGGTTAGGTCACATTGAGAAATTTAGGTTTGTGGGTTCACAATGTCTAGATGACCTCTAGGATGGATCTATAAATGAGCACTACCTACATATCAAATATAGTAAGGAGGGCCTTAAAATTATGTATTATCTCCTAAGTGTTGGATTCTGTGTCAACAAGGGTGAAATATTTTATATGCAAGGGTATGTAATTATTTATCTTATAACTTGTCAAATACCACTCATGGGATATTATATGAATTATTTAGACATGTAATATAGTTTTTCCTATAATTATATATAAATATGGAAGATTAGGGATGTAAAAATTAGTTGTGTAATTGATTGAATGAAATTAAATAGGTGATTTCTTGTTATTTGTTAAATACGTGTTTGATAATGATGACTAGTATTATTTTTGTATTTATAATTCACCTTTTAAATTATCTCATGGAATGGTTAGATAAGAAACATATCTTGACCATACAGTTAAAAATATTTACAATTTAGATGAATTTTTAGGTACAAACTCTTGATAAGTCAAATAGACACTAACATACACGTTAGGATTCCTATGAAAACATAAGTATCTGGTAGGATAGAATATTATTGATTATTTGTAACTCATAGTGAAATATATAAAAATGTATTATGATTTTTTAATGTACATGTGATATGTTTCATTATAGTGATAGGGTCAAACTCTAATATAAGAAGCTAAGAATAGTGAGATGGTGAATGTGAGCCTTTCAGCATTCGAAAGGCCTATGACTAAAGGGTAGATCCCTAATTGGTAATTGAGATGGTGAATGTGAGCCTTTTAGAATTTTAAATGCCTATTACTAAAGGGTAGATCCCTAATGGTTAATTGTCAAGTTTTCAAGACTGATTTTCTATATATAATCATATTTTAACATTTAAATTCCATGTTTAAAATAGTAATGCATAAGGTTAAAATTACTAAGTCAAATGAAAGAAATATGTGCTTGGGTGTGTATAACACACTTTTCCTTTACTTGATCCCTAATGAAAAATATTTCTTGTGTGTGAGTTGTAAGTAAGAAAATTCTACAATATAAATAATTATGCTAACTTTTAAATTGAATAATTTAAATGCTTTAAAGTTAAATAAATTAATAAAGGCATACACCTATGTGTTGATGCAACCATGCTACCCCTTGGTAATTTACTTTGGTAAAGGTTATTTCTCATTAAACATTGGTTCTAAAACATGTTCAAAACTGTACATTGGATGTTTCAAGAGTAAGATTTTTAGGGTAATTATGACACTAATTTAGTACAATTGTGAGTTATGATATGGCCATTTAGATAATTGAATATCAATCTCAAAAATTAAATGAAAGTACAATTAAACCATGTTAAATGGTATAAAAAACACAACCTAAAAAAGGGTAATATTTTTAATGTTGTCAAGGAAATTGGATATTGATCACACTATTCAAATGTGCCAACTGATATAGATAAGAAAGGATAAAAATGGTACTTATTAGTAAAAATGGTGCTTATTGGATAAAGTGTTTTGAATGTGTATTTGTATTTTTTGGTTTAATTCCATGGAAAAATCACTTATAATGCATCGCATCATAAATCACATGTAAAATTTTAACATCTAATCTATAAATATGTATAATATTTGTCAAAAATCTAAAAAATATCCAAATTATGTAAAATTTGTGCTAAATATATTACATTATGACCCAATTGTATATCTAAATCATGTAAATTTTATCAAATTCTTATAATAGTGCATGTGTGGAGTCATGCCTCCATGACATAAGCCCAATAATATGGTCCCCCCATTTTGAGGTGAGGGAAGTGAAATTTAGAAGTTACCTTAACTTAAATGTATAAGCTAATAATATTATCTATGTTTGGATCATATATCATATAGTAAGTATGATGTCTAAGTGGATACATTAATGAATATTGCACTATGTGATCACAACAATCCCTAAAATGAGTGATATTGATCATAGAAACACATAAAATCTAACAATATAATCTCAAAAAATAATCAGGATCACATGTAAGATAACTTTATGTCACATAAAATGGGTCTAAGGAGATTGTAAATAAGGGGTATGTTTATATCCAACACACTCAAAGGGATGGTATATTTATATGTTCACCCAAAAATAAATAAAACTCAATATCATGTGGGCCAACAAGACAACATAATAATAAAATTATCCATAATCAAGATAATAAAAAACAATAAATACACTCAAGAAACTCAAAATGTGAATAAATGAATTATAAGCAACAAACATAAGCATATCATACTAGTCTATGCATGTGTTAGAAAAGAAAGTCAACATAGTATATAAAGTAAATATTATATTATGTGAACATGTAGTATATACATGTGTAGGAATTAGTATATAATATCAATATGATAATGGGAAATTTATCTTAAAATAATATATTGTATATGTATTGTGATTGAGTAGAATCAAGAAGCCCCCAATGTTGTGTGTCACTTGAGAAGAGGAAAGGTCCAACATTTTCATGTGTATGTATCATGGATCTAATCTATGTTTCTATCACACTCTAGTACTTATGAATGACATGTCTATATACAAAACAAATTATATACTATCTACTAACATAAATTAAATACCATACATGCCAAGGAGATAGTAAACATGTGTATGTTGAATAGTAAATGTATTCTTTTTTTATCTATTTGAATGTTTTGTATTTTATTGGATTTTTTGAATATTAGTATTATTATAAGAGTTTATATGGACAAGGGGTTAATGTTAATATAAGATAAGGAGATCATCATGAGGATTCATCTGTGAAGGACTTGTATCATGTGTGTCATGTTCATATTCTACATAATTAGTATCTTTAGGATAATATCAATATTTTTTTTATTAGGATCATAATAATTAATGTAATAATTATAATAGGAGAGATTTAACCTCTTAGGTTATTATTTAAATTATAATATACCATTTTGAGCATATGCTTATGAAATATAAGGTATGTTTTGATCCTTAGAAACCATAATTGTATCATTTGATTTTGTATGCATGTCATGCCTTGAGAACATAGTTGTTAGAAAGCCTCTTTTGAGAATTCTTCTTTTCTTATATGGATTTTAATTTTTCAACTTCTATATTTCCTCTTTTTTGAACATTGCCTTTGCAATGCATTTTTTTTGTAATTGTTCCCTTTCACTTTGTGTATTTTGGTAATTTTGCTTTTTCATCTTCACATTTTCATAACATTTAAGTCACTAAATTTACATTTTGAATATTTAATTTCTCTAATTATTATATTTTTCAACTATTTTTACCCTAAATTAATCTTTGGTAACCATATTTATTATTTTTACTCTTATGATTTAGATTAGTTAGGTAAATGGGTTACTTTATTTATGTATCCATTATAGAATCACCAGTATAAACTATACTTTATATTTTATTTTTAAAACCAAAAGAAAAATTGTATGATGCCCATGCATTTCATGACATTAAAAATAATATTTTTATCTTTATAGAGGATGTAGATCAGTTAGTTTGATCAAATTATTTCTAAACATTTATCTTAGAAAATCACATGAATTATTATTAGGCTTTTGTTGAATTTTCGAATCATGATATGCATATGAATTTTATTTTAGATGTTTATTTTGATATGAAAAAGTGTTGGGAACAATACTTGTATATGAAGATGCAAAAACATGATTTACACTAAAATATTTTGGATTATGAAAGTATGTAATATGATTTTATAATAATGTGATATTTGAAGTAAAACTCTTTTTCAATTATTTTGGTAACTTATTCATAGTGGTGATTTGATCATTTAGGGATTTAAAATAAAAAATACTAAGTGATTTTGGATTGAATATGAATACATACATCATGTAAAAGATATGTAGGTATTATTGGTTTTTGAGGAAGGATATATTGGTTACCCTGATTTGAAATCATAGGATGGGATGCCTTACCAATTGGAGAAATGATAAAATTGACCTAGTTAGAGGGATGGTAGTTATCACCATCGTTAAGGTGAGGAGTAATTTCCTATTTATCCATTTTTAATGTTCCAAATATTGAGATGAGAACAAGAAAATTGAGGGTTAGGAATGCTAGGAAATAATCCAACATGATAATAATAGTATAATTAAATAATTAATATAATAATAAAAATTAAAAAACCATAAGGTAAGTTAGGTTTTACAAAACGAAACATAGAGGTTAGGTTAACCAAATATTTAACCTTTTTTTAGATAATATAAGGTATTAGGGTTAAATGGATATAATAGCCTAATCAAATAAATGAATAAAATAATTTGAGTGTAGAATAATTAAACTTATTTAGATAAATTAATATACTAACTCTGGAAAATTATTAAATGTGGAAAATACAATGCTAATTTATATTATGATAATTACAACACAAGGGATATCACTTAGCTAATTTACAAAATTGTAAGCAGATCTAAGTTGTGAGTAGGTATAATCAGGTAGGTTGATGCTCAAGACCTAGTCATTAGATTCTATAAATTTTATTTATATATACCTGAACACTTACATCGACCTATGGATAGGTGTGTCAATCCTTCTATCCATGTCTTAGTAGTTTTATCTTGTATGAAATATTCACTATATTTTTAGAGAAACTACATGTTACTTTTAGGGTTTTTTTATCATATTTGTATTAATGTATTTGGATCTCAAGAAAAATATGTGTATCACTATATATAGCACAAAACATAGTTATTCACCTTAGGTTAGTTCACCTTATCATAAATAGGTTAGTAGGTTCATGAAGTCGAGTTGACCTTAACGACCCATATATTGATGAGAATTTCATACTTATCCAACACTCCAAAGAGGACCTAATATATATGTAGTTCTATGCTTAGTTTGGGCTTGTATGTATACAAAGGTGCAATATGCTATATGCAAGTGCATGTAATGATTTACCTTATAAATTAACAACTATCACTCATCAATTATTATTTGAATGTTTCGCACTTTTAATATGACTACTCTTATGACTAATATATAAATGGAGAATAATAGGGGAGTATAACCTAGTTTTGTAATTGATTTAAATTACCTTCAACATTTTTGTGCTTGGTATTTTATAGATGTGTGCTTGATCATGGAAGATGGTATTTTTTAAATTTATACCACTATTTTCGAAAGTATCTCAAAAAGGGTAAGATAAGACAAATATTATGACCCATAATTTATGAAAAAAATGGAATTTGGATGGATTTAAGGATAAAAACACTTGAAAAAAAATTGGATACTAGCAAAAATGTTAGTGTCCTTGTGAAGATGAAAGTGTCCAGCATGATAAAAAATTGTTCAATATTCTTTATTGAAAATTAAGGATATAGATCATATTTTAAGTTTTATGTAGTTTAAAAGTTATCTAGGTCATCATAGTGATAGGTAAAAACTATAAGATAAGTAGTTATGCAAAGTGAGATAGTGAATATCAAGATGGTCTAAGACTTAAGGGTAGAACCCTATGTTATTTTTCAAGTGTATAATAATTATATATCATATAAAACATGATTTGGGTATCTAATTAAATACAATTTTTTATAGAATATTAAATCCTATCTTGTACATGTATTATTCTCATTTTAAAAGAAGATAACTAATATATAACTAACTAGAAAGATTTATGAATGATGTTGTAACTTATAGAAAAACTTTACGACATACTTGAAAAACACTACACTAGGATGGATAGATCCACATTGTGGCAATGTCTATTAATTTTGGTTACATATGTGATGACTATGTGATTATTTTTTATGTTGAGTTCATCATCTATATGACAGGGTTTATTTCCTCTTTGTAGATGTTGATTTCATGCACAAAAGGTCCTATAATAAAAAAACCTTTCCTACACAAACCAAATTGGGATAAAATTTAATAGGGGGTAATAAAGAAAGAGGAATAGCCATTTTATCCCATGAAAACCCCATGTAAATTGAGTGATGCCTACATAACACAATAGGGCCTTAGGCCAATGTAATTTCCCTCGTAGAGTGAGTGTTTGAATCTTGATATTTACTATATGGATGCAACTAGTAAATTTAATTGAATCCTTTCCAGTGGATGCCTCTGATGTACAATAAAAGAGACTCAAACTTGGCCTATGATTTCTAGGGTAAATTAGAACTATATTTTGAAAGATTAATGCCCTTTTTCTTAATTTTCATTAGAATATCGAAGTGATTACTAGATATGTATGAAATGACCTTGATGTGCTTATTTAGAATTATATTTACAATATTTATTTTAATAAAATTTTATAAAAGTACAGGAGGGTCAATATGAAACATATTAAATTTGAGAACTTACCATTAGAGCTTAAGGGATAAGGTTGGGTTATAGCCTTATTTGACATAATGTTTTCCAATCCTAGAAAGATTGAGACTATTATAACTTGGCTGAAATGAATCCATAATTAGAACATGGATGTTTCAATGATGTTTCAATTTTTTTCAAGGTCCAATAAGTAAAATAATGAAGGATCTCATAGAGATTGAAATCTAATAAAAATTCAAATACATGAAGTAAGGTAAGTATCTCAATATTAAATATTTTAAAACACTTAATTATTACATTGAAGTGTCTACATTTACCTACCTCCACCCCATCCCCATTATATGGATATTATAACTAAGTGAAATTATTATAGTAAATTAAATGAAAACCTAAGCATGTATACACACTTTTTATTTTGATATGAATATTGATTGTGCAAAGTGCATCAATGTAAAATAAAAAACAATGACATTGAAAGTAGTTATTGTCTATTTTAGAGAATTGAAAATCCCAGACATGAAATTTGAAAATTTAAAAATGGAGAAATTAATGAATAAAGTTGATAGAGTATAAAATTTTATTCCCATGTAACCTTAAATTGGAAACTTTCATGAACCCATTTATTGAGGCATTTGGATAAATTTTGAACCTATGATGAATAAGGAGTGACCAAATCTACATTTGAAAACTAGTGAATCCCTTGAGTTGGAAAAATTGTATGCTCTTACTCTCATATGAATGTGTAAATTACATTCTAGAATATTTGAATGGGTGGAAGCACAAAATTTGACTCGCAAAAGTTTAAAAATAGGTTTACAATGTCACTAGACTCTAGTATGGCCTAATTAAAAAATGATATGAATCACATGTAAAAAATATATCTAGATTCTATTGAAACTTTTTGTACCTTTGAAACATTTTTACTTTTAAAAAGAGAAATTTGAAAATTTAAAAGAATAAATATGAACATATATAAATATCATGCTTCATGTATCTATATTTTATTGATATAGAATTCAAATTAAAATTTTATATATATTAATGTTGTAATTTGTAATTATTTTTCACATTTCCATGCATATACCTCAAGTATATGTGTATTTAATTAAATATAGGAATGAACACACATTCATTTCAATGTACCCATAATTTAAAAATTATTATCCATGATCTTATTTCAAAAAATATATATTATAATAAATCTAAAATTTGTTGTTCATGAAGACATGAACTACAAATAGAAGCCCATTATGATGCAGTAGTTTTGAGATAAAAGATGTACATTGCAAGTCACTTGTATCATAAGAGAAATTATAAAATATGTTATAGATATTATCATGAGGTAGAAAATTAAAGTTTTAATTGGATTGCATCAAATTCTTTAATATATAGTTGACTTACAAACATGTGATAAATAGATATAACATTGAAGTGGATTAGTAGCACGTGCATGATATGTATCATGAAAAAAATGATAAAATAGAATAAATGTATGACATGAATCATGAAACCATAGTAGTAAAAAATGAACATATAGTTAATGTCACATATTTTTCATAAAATATAACACATAAGTCCTAAAGGCTACATACAAGTGACATGTGAATGTCAAAAAAATAGGTAAAGCCAAGCACCACACTCAACTAGCATGATGATTCCAAACAATTAGCAACATGAAAATTTTTCACAAATAAGGTAAAGGGTGGTATATAATAAATAATCAATTCCTAACTTATTATATAGTAAATTAAGATTTTTCAAAAGAATAATAGAGAAAATGAAGCTAGTCTACATTAACCATATGTATCAATGTTATTATTATTATCAAATGACATATCCTTGTAACAAAATGTAAAGTATGAGTGATTAAAAAAAATATTTTTATTATATTTATATCAATATGGTAGTGACGTAGTGGATATATATAACCTATTTAAGTGTTCATGTAGAACAAAGAGATACCCCCAATTCAGCAAAGATGTTAGGTAAAAATGTGGAGTCTGGCATTGAGGAACCATGTAATAGAATGTCCTAAATTACACTCACATACTGCCTGATGAGAATTATGTATTTAAATCTGATATATGATATCTACATAATCTTAAATGGATAAAACATGTAAATAAGTAAGGTAACAACATTTTAAAAACTATTCTTTAGTTTTTTATTTTGAATTTTTCAAAATATTTTGGTTCTCTTTTTATTTTTATAATATTTTAAATTGAAAGATTTGAAAAGTGTTTAGAGGTAAGACATAGAATATATAATAAATGGGATGATTTTTTAAAATCTGTAATAAGGTGCTAAATCATAGTTTGACAGTAATGAAGGAAAATAATATGCACCCAATGTATTTGTATTTCATAGATAGAGGATATGTAGATAAAGATTTGTGTTGCCCAAATGGGGAAGAATATAATTAAGATATTTTAGTATGTAAAAGTTTAAATATGTGATAATGTAATTTTAATGGAAGTCGTAACATGATACATATGTCATAGTGAGCAAGTGGATTGACATGAAGAATGAGCATTAAAAGGTAATGTAAGATAATTATTTTTTATTATTCAAATCATTTTGAATATCAAGAGGTAAATTAACCAAAGTTAAAATAAATCCAAGGGCTAAAATAAAGCTTAGATAAAAGATAAATTAAGTATTAAATAATATCAAAATAAAAAAGATGTTTATAAATGAAAAATATACAAATATAATACCATGATCTCATCAAGGGGATGCCATTGTGTAGGTCCTATATCATGTATGTTTTAATCTTAATTATATTTCCATATTAATTTTGAATATTAGTTTTTTCAATCCAATCATATCCTACATAATCATGATCATAATTGTAATAATATTCTTGATCCTAAAATGTTGGTACTCTACTTACATCTTCTTTTGTATTTATATATGTAACACCAACTACTCCATAATGTTTTATTGACATTGTTTTTCTATTTTTTTGAATTTGTACGGTATTATATGCCTCTATTTATATTCCATTTTTAATATTTGAGGTAACATCACCTAAAGATATGTTTGCATGTTCTAGTTCCTACTTGAAATGTGTTCCTTCTTTTAAAATGGAAATGCCTTTGCCTTCATTACCAAATGTAATGAAACCTTTGTGTTTATAATTAAATTACCATGTTAATTTAAACCATGATATTTTGAGCATAACATTGTATGAATTTAAATGAGAATTAACATTATATGTAAGATGGCACTATTTTGAAGAAAAAAATCTATTAATTAAAACTATCCAAGACATGATGTTGATGTAGTAGCTTGATATATGTGTTAACAATCATAACCAAGAGATACAATAAATGATGTAGAATAAAAAATCATTTCCTAATATTCCAAAACCTTAATATAAATATTTTTTTCATGTCTATATGATCATTCATACTTAGAGGATCTTGATAAGAGGAAAGGATTTTAATTTCCTCATTTGGAAGCATAATTATAACATTAGAATTTTTATACATCTCTTGATTTTTAACCTATTATATTAGAAACCCTTTATCAAACATACTTTCTTCTTTAGGTTTACCTTTTTTCAGCTTATCTTTTAGTAAATTATATTTTTGTAACATCTCTTTATATAATTTTTATAACCTTTCATTTTTGGATTGTTCATATTATAATTTTTCTTTTTGAAATCCTGATTTTTCATCTAATTCTTTGTGTAATCTTCTTTTCTCTAGCTTTTCCTTGTGAATCTTTGCTTTCTCTAATTTTTCCATTTTCAAGTATTTTTTTAATCTAAATTATCCTTATGTCTCCATACTTTTTATCTTTGTTCCATATTGTCTAATTATAGTTTTTCTACTTCTTCTAATTATGATTGTTCCTTCGGATATGTAATTATAATGTGAGTAGGTTAACTGATTGATGTATATATTATATGATCACCATTGTCAATGATATTTTTTATTTTTTTATTCAATCCAAACAAATATTTGTATGATTTTGATGCCTTCTATGATATGTAAAATACATTTTTTTATTGGAGAAGGCATAAAAGCTAATGAAACAACTTGTTTCAAATTATTTCTCTTAGAATCTCACTTGAACTCTTATTAATATGTAGAACACTTTTAAGTCAATAATTGTACATGTATGTTAATTATGATTTACATGATAGCTAGATGAAAATTTAAATACATGATTGATACTAGAATACTCTAAATTATTTATATATTTTATATTATTTTCATCTGATATGATATTTGAACTAAAATACTAATTTTGGTTTTGTAATTCTTAAATTCTATTTATCATACTAATAATTGTCACTAGAAGGGTTTCACAACGAGAAACCCTAGGTAATTTTGATTGATTATGCATATAAATACCATAAAGAGGAGATGCATAAGTGAAAAATCATTATCATATTGATTTATACTATCCATGATATATAAAATGAATTTAACTATAGTGCATGTGATAAATAACAAACTTATTATTAGAAAATAATCATACATATATAGTAGAAATAATGACTATAAATATAATACAAGCAAGAATCAAGGTACATTAGGTTATCTAAGTAAAGTTTTGAATCAATGTGTGGAATCTAGAATATACTTGCTTGTTCATAAATTAGTTTTGGTACAATAGTTTAGATCACGAACTATAAATGTTAAACTATGCCTATAGTCGACCATCACCTCTTTAAGGGTGTGGTGAGAGTAAATTCCTTAGGTGATATGATCCTATCAAGTATACCATAAATAAAATAGTTATATATTATTATTATGGTGTAAATTAGGTTACTTATGTGTTTCTAATAGACCATGAGGCACATGAAAAATAAAATCTATGTATAGTGTTATTTAGGGCCTAAGCATTGGAAGTGTATCCCTCCCTTCATAGTGCAGGTAAAATATGTCACTAGTTAGCCAAAAATGACAACTCCCTTTGTATTTATAGAATTGATAGAACATGGCTTCTAAAAATAAACAAATAACAAATTGAAATTAAAGATAAAATAGAAATATAAGTTATTTTTTGTATATATCAACAAAATTCAACCAAAGGTTGAAAAAAATGACTCAATTTCAAATTCTAACTAGGGTGATAAAATAATTTATTTGATACATTAACACCCAAAGTCAGAATATTGACTCACAATAATATATTTATATCCAAGGTTACATATTGTTTTATTTTAGTGAAATCCTAGGATAAAAATTAAACTAAATAGAGATAAATGTTTAATAAAAATGGTGGGTTCACCAAAATTTTTAATGGTAATTTTAATTTATTAATGAAATGTAGTAAATGAATAACTAATTAAAATTATTATTTATATTACATAATATATAATAAAATAAATTAATTTGAATAATCTGAACAGAATTATAAAGAGTAAATTATAATAAAATATTCATACTAGACTAGATCTAGCTTATGCTAATTATGTATGAATATC
>JARHVA010000738.1:3952500-3997500 GCA_037957365.1 Torreya grandis | reverse complement strand
GTATATAATATCCTTATATAATAGCATTTATTCCCTCTTTGACATGCTTTATCCCCAAAACATAAGAAAAAACTAAATAGTAAGTGTTCTTAAAATCATTCCACACTTGTCTCTAATCTCAATCATCCAACCATCCATATGTAATCTTGGTAGGTGATAACTATCCAACCTTGTTTCCAAATTCAAATGTGTTGCTATAATTATATTCATCATCATAAATATACCTCCTTAGTGTTTATGCATGATTATTCCTCCTTTGATTCCATGTACCATATTCCACTACACTACTCTAATTCTATTTATGACCATAGTAATTATTATTCCATATATAGTCATAGTTATTTCCCCAATGACTCCATGTTCCATAGTTTGTTTCACTACTTTGATTTCATACTTAACCATAGTAGTTATTTTTTAGCTTCCATGTATAGCCATAGTGATTGGTACTTTGATTTTATGTATATACAAAGTGATTGTTGTTATGATACTCCCTCACATGGCTCCATGATTTTTTGCTCTCATGATGTTGTGGGTTTCCATACCTAAACATTTAATTATATTTTAACCTTATCCACCTTTTCTTTTACCTCTTCCACTTCTTAATTTGGTGGTTCCTTTGTCTCTTAAGTAGATTAAGGGATATTTTATTCTTGTATTGTTTCTTCATCTATGTCATCATATTAATCTTCCTCCCATTCTTCATCACCTATTTTAATCTAATCCTCATGATTTATCTTAACTAATATTTTTGATTTTTGAAATATGATATCCTATAAAGTTACATTATTTTTCCTATACCAAAACTTCATGAACTTATTAAAAAAATGAATATTAATTGTTTATAAAGTTTCCAACCATGGATATTGAAGAACCATATCCACACAATCCATATATAAAGCATTAAAATATGAAATAAAAACATATTTGTCCATAGTGAGCCTCGAATATTCAAAAATTTGAATATTCTTACCATCTACTTGAGCCTCATTGATATTATTTGCTTTCACATGTATATATTGAGTCACATTGATGTTGATGAGATTATACTTGTTGTTATGGTTTATATACATAATGAACTTATTATTTTGAATGTATCAATGAAAAAAAAAATTGAATATAATTTATTTGGAGCTAAACTATTAAAACCCTTATCATCTAATCCTTCTTCTTTCTCTTTGAGATCCTTTACCTCTCATTTCACACATCTGTAGTCCCCTGATCATTATCTCAATTTATTCCTCTTCTTCATCACATTCATGTTCTTTATCATTGCCATTATTTTATTTCATTGATTTTTCTTATTCATCATCTCCATTGTCTTTTTAATTACCATCATCAACCTTTTCATCCTCTTCTTTATCTTTTATATTTTATTTTTATTTACACCCCATTGATCATGGAAAACATGTTCCATTTTTTCCCATGAAAAATTCCATCATTTTAGTCTGAACTCATCCCACCAAAGTTCTGTAAGATCATAAAGAAAATTTAATAAACATTGTTGCCAAAAATTATTCAAATATTATACTCATTAAAAAGGAGCCACCATTATCTAGCATCAATAACATCCTCCCCTAAAAATTTTGGTAATTTTATGATCCACCAAAAAAAACTAAGGTTAATGAAAAACACTAAAATATCAACAACTCAATCAAAATTGAGAAAAGAAATACCTAAATTCTATTGTATCTATCATGTATGATAGTGGAACTTCAATAAATATCTTCTAAAAATAATTTTCATCCTATAGAGAGAATATATTTTATATAATAAAACCATAATAACTATTAAAAAAATCTTGTCAAAAAATTCCAAAATTTTGATTGTAGATATCCTGTATAATGATACTCAATTAGAAAAAAATTAGCTAAAAAATTCTTCAAATGTCAGAAGATATAAGAAATGTATAGAAAATATTAAAACATCAATAACTCCCTAAAAAATGATCATAAAACCTATATTTTTTTACTATTACTTCATTTAATATTCTTCATCTCTAGTAAGAATATTGTATAAAAATTTGAAACAAATTTAAAAATATTAAAATTTTAGAAAACTAGGGTTTCATCCCACATAAATTTCCCAAATTGAATCTATGATACCACTTTTTATGATCTACACTTATAATAATTGTAAATGTACATAATGTAATTTAGATTGACTTAAAACAAGGGATATTGATGGCACAAATTCTCAAATATTCAATATGTGAAAAAATAGATTAATTATCCTTAAAGTGGGGAAATAATATTTTAAGAAGGAATAACTCTATAATGTCTCTTTGAGAAGACAGCCTCTGATATCCTATGATAATATAAGACTCAATACATACTTCCTCCATTTACAATAATAGTCACCTCATTTATATAGACCTCTAATTAAATAACAAAAGATGGGTAACCTCATAATCCAAATGTTGGCTGACCACTACCTCATGCACTTATTCTACAAGTTACCCATTTATCCTAATATATTGATCCCCTATAACTAACTAAGGGTGATGTGTGCCACATGTTGGAATATCCATCAATGCATATACATTAACATATCATATCCCTATATACATAGCATTTGTTATGTACCTAAGGATATGATATATTAATGTATATGGGCTGATAGAGATGAAAAAATGTAGTACACATCCCATTATTTAACTAAATGGGTCTAATATATTAGGATAAATGAAAAATTTGTGTAATTAATGGATTGGGTAATGGTTATGCTACGTTGGGATTAGGAGGTTACCCATCTTTTATTATTTAATTATAGGTCTATATAAAGGAGTTGAGTATCATTGTAAATTAAGGAAGTAAGAATTGAGTTTTATATTTTAATAGGATATTAGAGGTTATCCCATCAAATAAACATTGTGGAGTTATGCCTTCTTAAAGGAGTATTTTCTGTGTTTCCCTAACTTAAGGGTAACTATTCTATTTCTGCACTTGTAATGATCCACACTTATAATAATTATAAATAGACATGATATAATATAGATCAACATAATATAATAAATATTGGTGGGCCAAACACACAAATATTCAATATATCCAGTGATTTAACATTTTAGGGTTTTACACATGAATTTCCTAGGTTTGGTTAAAGAGATGAGATGTCTAAATCATTAAATTAATATACAATAATTAAGTGTTGATTTGTTATAGATTTTGACATTTTTTAAGTTTATTAAAATAAAAATAAATAGGCTTAAATATATATTTATCTATAAAGTAACTATCATGGATGATCTGGGCTGTAAAAATTAAATTATGGAAAATTATGATTGTCATCAATAGAATTATGTAATTTGTTTGCTCAGTGGACAATAGCACCCCACCCAAACAATAGTGACATGTTAATGTATTGTCCACAATGTAGAACTAGTTTCCCCTTTGAGGGATTATTCCTATTTTTTGGGAGCCCCTGTACCTATCTTTTTCTGTCCTATTCTTGCATGCACAAAATATAGAACTCTGTTTTGTGCCTAGAAAACTTAATTTAGTGTAAAAACCTTAAACCTCCTTGAAATTGTGGAATGATAAATAATTTTTTGTTCATTAGTGGGATAGGATGGACATCCTCAACATCCCATTATGAAGATATTTGCCTACATACCAATATTCCAAAGAGGGATTGATCTCAATGTAGCTTTCCCACCTAGTGCTTGATTATAATACAAGTGAATACCAGAATGATAGTAGACTTGGATTACCTACATGTATTTGAGCTTTGAAATATTTGAAAACTAGGAATAGGTCTAATTTAAATGGTAATATGTATAAGTAAGGCATAATATGGATCACATACCCTAATTTTGTTGAACTTGTCTTTTGTTTGAATATGTTTTTGCATCTATTTTACATCTATTGAATAAGGGTCAAATAGACTAGTATTTATAGATATTTTTATCTTGTGTAGATAATAAAATATTCTTGGGCTGACCTTAGGAGAGGCATACATTTGAAAAAATATATGTTTGGAAGAATTATAGATAAGGATTGTACCACATACATGAGGACCCTAACACCATATAGCTATAATGTCCCAAATGTGGTGCTAATGTACATTGGGTAGACTATAGGGCAAGTTGGGTTGGGATCTGAGAAATTTATCTTGAGAATATGTTCTAAATAACTATAGTTGTTTATGGTTTGTATAATAGTTACAAAAGTGTGTCGAAGGCTCTACAATAGGTCTAGGTCTAAGCTAGGGAGAGGTTGAATCAAGTAGCACTCTTAACATCCAATTACCACTTTTTGGTGATTACATTTTCCCCCTACCCCTTTATGCTAGAAATATAGTAAAGCAAAATGATTAGTATAAATGAAAAATAAGTGTACCTAAAGTTACCTTGGAAGTGGAGCCCATGTAGATGAGTTTGAGTATGTTTGGATCTACGTATGTGAAACATGATCCAGTTTAATGTCCTATAATGAAACATGAAAAAATTAGCCCTTTTTAAGAGATTATCAAAAGTAAAATATTATGTTTAAATAAAATAACTAAGTATAGATAAGTAAAGAGAGAGGAAAGGAA
Source organism: Torreya grandis (assembly GCA_037957365.1). Taxonomy (NCBI): domain Eukaryota; kingdom Viridiplantae; phylum Streptophyta; class Pinopsida; order Cupressales; family Taxaceae; genus Torreya; species Torreya grandis. The sequence goes on along the minus strand of JARHVA010000738.1, from coordinate 3,992,967 downwards.
CAAATACACCTTATTGGTTACATGAAGCAATGTATAAAGCTAGCGACAACCTATGTGTCAGAATGTGCTTAGTGATCATATCAGTTAAAGGCTTGAACTAAACTAATGGTTTGTTTAATCCTCGTATGGGTGGATCAAGAACTCAATCTAGTTTTGACACTATCATTACCCACCACTGATTGATGGATCTTGATTTGTGAATATATTGGATAAGACTATAAGTTTGTCTAACCCTATTATGTGGGTGGATCAAGAACACAAGTAGGTCATAGATCCATTATTGCCTACCTATATCAATTGAACTATGTAAAATAAAAAAAGTATCTAAGTGAATCTAACTATGTATGTTACCTCTATGGTCACTTGGGAATGCCCACCACTATAGATAGAGTAAGGCATGAATATAGTGACAACCTATAATGTGATATGAATTGTATACAACACAGAGAATGTCATCAAGTTTTCCAATCCATCTGATTAACCTATGTGTAGTTGAGTATATGGAAACTATGTGCCACTTACATGCCCTCAATCTGGTATCTAAGTATATTGAATCTAAACTAAATATGTAATAGTTGAATCTATGTAACTAAAATAAATGTGGGAGCAATCATGTTGCACATGATGATACCAAATCTACAAAAATAATATGAATATAATATAAAATAAATGTATCTAATAAAAATCTAAACATAGCTATCAAACCTATATGCAAATCTATATTGTACCTAGTTTACTAGTCTTAATAATCTAGACTATTCTAAAACTAGGGCAATTGGCCAGTAGTGCTTTGTAGTGTATAGTAGTGCTCTATGGTGCTAGTGTCCCAATTTGGTCACTAATGTCTACTTGGTCTAAAATCTATGTGATTTGACCTATTGTCTAAGTCTTTATTTTTTCTTATGTTTACCCTATGTCTGATTTCTAAAACTAAGCCTCTGTGTTGAAATGTATTTGTGGTTAGTAAATTAGGAGCCAAATCTCTATGAAAAACCCATGTGCATGCCCCTTATTTTTAGGGTAGTTTTGAAACTTGTGTAACAACTTTCCTCAAAATAATTATCTATGAAAAATGTTTTAATATAAACATCACATGTTATTACAATAAAATGTATAAACATAACATCATAATCTAAATTTATTTGAGCATGAGTAGGTAATGTAGGATGTATGTTGTAATCTATTATTACACAAGGTTGTCAAGATAGATGTAATAAATGTGTATGGAAATAAATCTAAGTAACTGCCTAGGGGTATGGGTCATGATGTCCATCACAACACTTAAGTAGGAAGGGAAGATGCATGAGGCCCCTCATGACATAAAAAATTGGTGTGTGTGTGTGTGTGTGTGTGTGTGTGTGTGTGTGTGTGTGTGTGTGTGTGTGTGTGTGTGTGTAACAAGAAAATACAAGTGTCATAGTGTTTAAACAATACATAGAAGTATACATACAATCACATGAGGTACCCAAAGTTAGGATAAAGGTTGACAATACAAGGTACATGGGAACATGTCATTAAATCTAAAATGAATACATACAAGGGCATGTTCAAATGTTCACATATGTGAGCAATAATAAATTTTTAGGCACATATAAGGACATATTCAAATGTTCACATATAAAAACATAAAATCACACACAAGGGACATGGGCACATGTCTAAGGAGTAAAAATAGATAAGTGGCATAGATCCAAAGAATAAGCACAAGAAACATAAACAAGTCTAATATATATGTAAATTATAATATGTACATATGTTGAGTCTAAATAGTGATAATTATCAAAAAATCTTAGAAATAAGTATCAGTGATCAATATCAAAATATATCAATGCATAAACTAGAATATATAGAATGTAATTATAGAAACTGGTAATAGTAACTATGTGAGACATACCCCTGGGTTGGTAGATGTATCAAATGAATAAACCTGGATAGATGTATATGATGTTAGTGGGTATATGATAGTAACCCAGATCAATGAAGTGGAACAAATTCCTATATGTGATATACAATCACTTGACAAGAATAGGTGAAGCATATGTATGATAGAATTGACTATACTAAGATATCTATCAATATGTAATATATGGAAAGTAGTAGAAATGTAAACATAACAATGCATACAATCTATAAATTTTGTATTTTTTATGTTATATTATTTTTGTAGTTTTTGGATATAAGTTATATAGAAGAAAATGAAAATAAACTATGTACATGGAATGCGAGAGAGAGAGAGAAGGAAGTATGTACAAGGGTAGGAACTATACTAATGAATTATTCTCATGGGATAATCACTATCATTGTTCCCTATGTCAAAAAATATGAATGGTAATCTCTCATGTAATGTGATTACTATGATGTAGTTGAATGTTTTTTATGTAATAATCTAAGTATTGTTCATCATCAAAATCATAATAGTGTTCAACATTAGAATCATGATAACCTAGAATACTAGAGGGAATTAAATAATTTTGTGGAGTTGACATTTCTTAATTGTGATTTTGAATATTAAATATGATTTTTCTGTCTAAAATTGTGCTTATTGTAGACATATGGTGTTCTGGAATCTCTTTTTATAAAAGACCTATTTTGAGAATGCTTGATTGTGTAACAAGATTTTGAGTTTTCAACTTATTTTCTTATTTTTTATATATGATGTCTTATGTATCTAGATGTTTTACCTTTATAGATGTCTCTATGACCGATGTGCCTTAGGATGTTAAATAAATCCCAAACCCTATTTACTAATATTATCAACTACTAAAATAGGAGAAGTGATGCTTTGGTCCTATTTTCCCAAACCTTGACAATGATAGTCATATTGTTGTAGATAATTTTTACCAAATCCATACCATATTGAATGTTTAACCTCATTTTAGAGAGGTATATTTACTTGATTTACTTGTGTTTTTTATACTATTTCTTGATATGATTATGCTTTTGAAACCTTTTGTTGTTCTAATTTATGCTTTTGTAGCCATTTTTATATTGTTTCTAAATTTGACCCTTTTTGAATTTGTAGATGTGAGATTGTATGTTGTGTGGATGATGTGTTATTGTGTGAGTCAAATGTATACATTATTTTCCATATTTTCTTATTCAATGCTAAACATGAATACATATAGTGTCCATGAATTCTATGATATGCAAAAAAATCTAGATATCCTCATTGGGTGTAGAGGAGGTAGGTTGATCAACTTAGATTTAATCATTTCAATTAGTATAATTGACCATTTTTTACCACAATTCAAAATGGGTCAACTCCCTATAGTCCAAAACTTGATACAGGGGTCTAGTAATATGTTATATAGTGTTTTATACTTCATTTGATGTCATTTAATGTCATATTATCCTTGGTCATAGTCCAAATTAGTCTCGTGTCATTTTAACTCACTTAGGGATCATTTTTTGGGTCATAAATGAAGTGCTATAGTTTGGTTAGATATACACGTGTTATAATATCCTTCTCAATATCCCTTATGTTAGTCTCTATTAGATTACTTATCGTGAATGTTAGTAATAATAGACACTTGCAGGTGTTAATATAAAATCAAGAAAACAAGTGCAAAAGATGAAGATTAAAAGGTTGTACATCCTATGGGAAAGAATGGAACATGGGGGAATCTTGTGAAATGCATTTTAAACTTATTTGGACTCATTTTCATTCTTGGAATTCTTTTTAAGTGTCAAAAATGGGATAAAATCAATCTATCTCTTTTTCACTCCACTATGCAAGAAAAATTAGTCAATAGGTCTTTGGATATTACTGTTAGTAGGAGGACTTATAGGTCAAGATATCTTGGTGGTGGATAGTAAACATGATTATATTAATTTTCATGTTTTTATTTAGAGTAATGGTGACCTATAATTTATGAATGATCCTTAACAAGTTGGCTATCTAGTTTTGCATGTTCATCCCCACATCCTATAAGATTGAATTGATTGGAGCATGTCCATATAATACAAATAATTAAATAACTTATATAGGATTTTAAATTCCTTTTCACATGTTTTTCATATTTTTTTTCATTTTTGAATGTACTTTGACGATTTCAAACCCCTCAAGTTGCAATTTCATGTTGCTAGTGAGGTTGGAGTTAGTTTTCTTCAATTTTATAAGTTATTTTCCTCTGTAATGGATTCAAGTCAATGTGAAATTATGTATCATACATATAAAATTAAATTAAAATATAATTTTTCCCAAGTTTCATCTCCAATATTAACATCAAAAAGGTTTTACACAGAATGTGAGACACAATCAACTCTTAGTTCACTTTTACTTACAATAATGATGTATAAGGATCCCAAAAAAAATCACAAAGGTATGATGGAAGGTTTTAATTTTTTTTATATATTTTTGGGACATTAGATATCAATTTAATCCTCTAGATGTTATATAAGTAACTATGACATTCATATTCAACACACATACACAATAAGTCTATTGATGTGCACCTATAGGTGCTTGAAAGAGGATAACTACATGGAGATAAGGAACATAGGTAATGTGAGTCCATTAATAGTTTTATGGATCCACTTGAAGGAATTGAGATATTATAAAACTTGATTAATTCCCATACACCCTACACATTGTTCATGTTCCTACTCAATGCTTGGTCTACAACTCAATGCATGCCTACAGGGACCTCACAAATGTCAACCCCATTAAAATGGATAATTTGATTTGATTGAGGTTATACATGATAAAAAGCGTAAAATTTAAGGCTTATATAAGGTATATACTTCATTTAATACTCATATACCATATATATTATCAACTTTCTCACATTCAATGCTTGCACATGGAAATGTCCACCTGTAGGTGGCACCACAAAGATTTGAGATTCTTTAGAGAGGAGATTAGAAAATGATTTAAAACCTTATTGAAGTCACAATATGTTTGATATATATTATATTCATTTTTTATGAATTAAGTTGGTAAGAAAAGTGAGAATACACTTCAAGAGGAGTTAATTTGAGTTCTAGAAACAAAATCATTGAATACCCCAAAATAATGTGCAAGGCCCTTTTATTGATTCCATATGATGGACAAGCATGATGGACACATGAGTTTTGATGCACCCATTCTAAATACTAAAAATAGGGGTATATCCTTTAAAAATAAAGAGGGTATATGACTAGAGGAAAGTAGTGTTCGAAGGTCTCCAATATGCACATTTGTTCACTGAAATTTGGTAGTGATGTGTACATGATTTAAACTTAAAATGACCTTCACAACCAAAAGTTGTAGATGAGGCATATATTAATTATTATGTAGTTTTTTTTGAGTTGATAAGGGTATATATGTTTCAAATATCATCAATTATGGTTGTATCATTAGGTTTTTATCCTATAGATGCAACTATAAGCATGATTTTGTTCAAAATGACCACCTACAATTGACTAAAGGTATCTATAGTCCAATCGCACAAAACTACACATGAAGGAATAATGGAAACACACACATTTTCTTGTCAAATATGCATCTAAAATAACTCAAAGGGATAAAAACCCGTGTGGCATAGGTTTTAAGGATGATAGTCACCTACAGACCTCCATTTAGCTTTAAAGTAGTTACTGTAGCTGACTGTAATAGGACAGTAAGCTAGAGTAAAGCATTTGGAGCATGTCAAGGCATGAACGTGATATTAAAAAATAAAAATGGATTTAAAATGGACAATAAAGCTCTAAAAATTTATTTAAACATTGTATTCAAGGTCCAACCATGAAAAGATATACCTATAAGTGTCACTTCCTAGGCAAGACAATACAATCAAAGTTGAGGGTAACTGAGCATGAGAAATAAAGGTGAAGGCACCCTAAGTTGGAAATATAACATGATTATTAGGCCTATTTATATCTCCTAATAAATTATTTTGACTTATCATGATGATCATGACATGGAAACAATGCATATAAAGTCTCTAAAAAAGCAACCTATAGTGTACATTCAAAACCCTGCACATAGCGAGTTTCCCTATGAGTCTATATGGTTTTTGAGATAGTTAGAGGTGATAAATATGTGATTGACATATAAAAATAAACACATATAATCTGAAACACCTGAGATAATGCCTCATAAATTTAATTGTGATGAAATAATAAGTTAAGTTCCCTTTATTTTATCTTAGATAAAGGGCACCTCCCAAAAATGCAAAATTGCATGTTTTAAAGAAACATGATGATACGGTGAGTTAAGGGTTAGTGAGAAATTTCAAGGATATGTGGAAAGTTTTATAACCTCTATACCAATAGGAGGAAAAAAATAAAGAGGTGAGAAAATCAATACAATCTCTTAAGCCTACAAACATGCAAACATACCTACTTGGTCTAGGTTAGACCTAAAGCCATAGAGGGGTATGATTTCACTTCTTGCCTTAGGTGAGGACTCCAGTGAACTAAAACATGTTCATTAAGAACTATAATTTGTGTTCAATATTTTATCATCCATAAAAATCCATAGGGAAGCCAATTTTAGCTTAATACCAACTCAAGCCTATGCAGAATGGAGAACAAAGATCAAAAGTATCATTTGAGATGCTCACTCCTTGGATCTTGTGCATTGGATTCTAAGTATTTTGGGGATGTTCAAGTAGGTATTTAATAATAACTTTGTGTTATTTATTGGATAATTAGATTTCATACATGTATGAAACATCCTTAGAGGTAAAAATGGACTAAATCACTCTAAAACCCTTTGTAGAGAACTAATTGGGAAGATGAAGCAAGAGAGGCATACAGATGGCATATACTGGCTTGTGAGATTGGAGGTTATATAGGTCTCTCCAGGACTCCTCCTCATCAACTTGAGTGCTGCCCTACTTATATAAGCATGAAATAAAATGGATTTATTTGATAGTTTTTATGTTTTATAGGTTCAAGGAGGATTCAAAGGATGATAGAAAGTTTGGTAGATAGGTTGAGACTTTATATTTACCTATGAAACATTTCATGAGTTTCATGTTTCGAGGGATATTTTTCTAAGTAAACCTTGCATGGTCTATTCCATATTCCTATATCCTACATGTGTATCTCCATTTCTCAGCATGACACATGTCCTAGTGACACTTAATATTCATTCTCTTCTCCTCTCTCTCAAATTCTATAAGTAGTAACCATTTTGGCTCTTGTAAACTAATACCACACCATATATCATGAATCCTTATTGGAATGAAATTGTATTTTACCTTCAACTTATTAACAAAATTCTGGTTTTGAGTTCATTAAATTTTTTGTAAGTGTGAAAACCGATGTATGGTGAAGTTAGTGATAATACTATATCCTTACTTTCCTTTTCCTTTTATGTTTATGCAAGAGTTTCTATTTTAATAGGTCATATAGAGTTTAGCTAGTGTGTCAAGCATATTTTCAAGTGTAATATTTTATTAGAGTGTGAAATATACCCTTTGGTTAATTCGCCTTGTGTTGTCTCATGCATACCACATCTATGTTGAACCACATATGTTAGAACCTTCTGAGACATAGAAACTAGTTTGTATGCCTTATTTCTTAGTGAAACAATTATGATGGTAATTTTAAATAATCTTGGACTATCAACCAATTAGATTATTTTATTTTCATTCAAACTTCTATCCCTTTTGTCATAATCGAATATTTATTTATGTGATAATAATTTCATGTTATCTTCAGGGAGCTAACCCTTAAATCTAGAGGTCTACTTCTACTTATAGGTAAACCCACATACCTATAATTATTCTCATGTTTCCAAAATATGGAATAGGCTTGAACACCCTCTTCTATGGTGAAATATTTGGTGATAATTATTTTGGAATGCTTGGTGGGAACAATTATCTTCAAGATATCTTGTCAAGGTGAATGTTGGTCTTGACAACATCATGTATAAATTGGTGTGCTACTCAATATTTGATTACTCCATTAAAGGTATAATCTAGTTCAAGGTCATTATTTTGTCATAAATTTTATCTCATGATTCATGGTTCTTACTAGGTCATCATCTAGTAGATTACTCAATCCTATCAACCCACCTATTCATCTCTAACTTCCTCTTGAATTTTAATACCCTCATCCTAATTTGCCTTTTGAAGAGAAAGAATATTTTTCCAAATAAGAGAGTGAAGAGGTGGGATAAATTGAAGATATTGAAGAAAATATGTCTTGGTAACATGCCTTTCCTACCTTTAATATTAAAAATCCATGTCACCTTCAGGCCTATGATGACATTACTTTTAACTCCACAAAGAGTGCACCCACATTCAATGGAGAGAGTCATATTACACCTAGTGAACACATTAGGGATATCTCCATGTTTTGTATCTTCCATAATGTTAGTGAAGATAAATTTTCCATTAGACTTCCTTCCATGTCCCTTAGAGGGAAATATTTTTACTGGTATAGGACTTTACCCAGTAGATGCATCACATCATGGGATGACTTTGGAGTGTTGTTGAATTCAAGGTTTTAATATGAAATTAATCATGCATATCCTATACATCAACTCAATGTGATCAAAAGAGGCCCCAAAAAAATAATACATGATGTCAATGAGAAGTTTTGAAATACTTGGTATAGATTGTGTCCTCCAATTAGAACACCTACTAGCTTTGTGTTCCCCACCTACTTGAGATCCATTGGTACTAATATTTATATCATGTTTCAATCCATGGGTGATTTAACTCTTTTCAAATCATATGAACTTTCCATTAGAGATGAGAATGACCTAATTCAAGTAGGAAAATTTACTCATGAGGTTTTTATGCCCATTTTCCCTAATACTCTAAGTTTATAATGTAAATTCTAAGCCTAGGACTACTCCTAAGAACAAAAAAGTTGATATTGATTTGCAGTCAATGTCTAAGTTCTCTAAGACAAGATACTAAGCCTTATAAGCTAAAAATAGGAAATATAACATGAAAAATGGTGCATATAAAAATCCATACCCATATCAATATCAATATGGCCAATAATATGGGAGAGATAGATGTTAAGGGTAGCCCAAATTTAATAGTCATGCCAATGTGTACAATCCCAATTCCACCACTAATACAAGAGAGATGGTACTGGTGCATAGTAACATGGTGCAATGAGAATATTAGAAATAAATCTAGTTTCTGGATGATAATTAATGTGAATAACAAGCTATAGTTTCTCAAGGAGGATTCTCTCCTCTCCTATCAGTTTAAGATGAAGTCATGATGTAAGCATATGAATATTGGTAGCCTCATGGAGAAAGTTTCAATACTTATTTAGTGGAAGATAAATTTTTACTAAAAAAAGAACATATATTGAATAAAACACAAGTTCCTTGATTAATTATTTATGATGTGAAAATATCATGCCTACAAGTTCATCTACACATCTTCCAAGGAAGTAAAGCATGGCTGCAAGGATGAAAATCCCCAATGATCCTACACCTCCTTGAAGTCAAAATGTGGTAAGGCCTACTCAAGGTATCTTAATTACTCAAGTTAAAAGAAACCCTTTTCATATAAATACTGAATGTAAGGTGAGTACTACTTCCCTAAACATAGTGGATTCCTTGAATAATGCCAAAACATCAATATCTTTGTGGGATGTCCTTCATATGCCTGGCCAAAAGGAGCTATTACAAAATTAATTGGCCACTATTCCTACTAATCCCTTAGCTTAAATTAAAATTAATGGTTATTTTGATATTACAAATGCCCATAATACCATTTTTGAACCATCTACAAGGTCTGAGAATCCTCCATCCTTTTACTTCACTCTCATAGTGGGTGACAAATTGGTACATAATTGCATAGTTGATAGTGAATCCTATACCTCATTCATGCCCAAGGTTGTAATTGATAATTTGGGACTAAAATATTAATCACAAATAAAAATTTTCCTTAAATTATATGGTACACCTACTAAGACAATAGGATTGATAAAAAATTTGAAGGTTTTCTTAGATGATTGTCCTTTCTTTCCTATCCTCTAAGACATTGTTATTGTTGATCTCATTACCCACTTTTAATTTATCTATTAAGAGAATTTATAGCCAAAATAGGTGGGTATATCTCATTTTATTGTTCCTTATTGGCCTTTATGATAAGGTACAGAACTAAGTTGACCACAAGAACTCCTCATCTTGTAAGGTTTCACATTGAACCCTACATTAAAATAAGATCTAACTTGAATAGTGTGATAAATGAGGAGGAGGTGCCTAATGTGGATGATGGAGCTTCTAAACTTGAATTAATATCTAACTTGTTCCTTGATGAATAGGTTACTATCACTTATGAATAGGATAGTTATGCATACATTGAGCAAATTGACCTTGTCACTTATATCATACATGAAGAGACATTTGAAGGAGCTGAGGTAAGTGTTGAGCACACTTAACAAGTTTTTGAAGGTAACTAACTAATTCACACATATGATGATGAGGTATTGAAGAACATAATTTATCACAATTTTGGGAATAATAAGGTGTTTATACCTATGATTAATTAATATTCTCTTGATGGTGACACTCATGAATAAGAGGAAGATGACCCACGGCTAAGATTCAATGTCATATCTCAAGAGTTTGACTAGTTTAGTAAGACTCCTTTTCCTTCCAAACAATGTATGTCCAATTTTTTTTTAATGAGACAAATTAGTAGGCTCTTTATTATTTTATCAAGCATGAAAGTAAGGTCCATGTCATGAAACAAGATGAACATCAATCCGTTGTTAAAAAGCATGAAGTCCTAAAAAGAGCTAGTGGATTCAAGATAGAAAGATTTGTTGTGCTTCAAGGATAGGAAAGAGGTACATATGATATTTAAACACATTCAAATGTGTTCTATCCTAAATAATAATATCTTGATACTCCCAAATATTAAGTATATGTTGTTTTAGAAGAGCAAAAAGTTGATGTAGCTAACATATATTCTAAACTACATTTTAAAGAACATATAATGGATATGATAGTGATCAAGAGGGTTGTATCCCAAATAAATAACCTTAGACATAAATATAAATCATTTATGATGGATAAAAAAAAATTAATTATAGACATGAAAAGACATAGAGTTGGTAATCTTCTTGACCATACACATTTACAAGTGGTTGATGACGAACATGCTTCTCATGTTAGATTGCCTTCATAGAGTGACAAAGATGAAAGCGGAACCCTCTTTGACCATATTAAATGTATGATTATATGTATCACATCAAGATTTAGGTATTTTAAATACTATAATAGGTGTGTGTGTGTGTGTGTTTCTTTTAGTTTTGTTATGTTCCATAAGTGTTATAGTTGAACACAGATACATATATTGTTTTGTGTGTATTTCCTTTGTGTTTGGTGTGGTTTCAAAGTCAAATTATGTGTCAAAACTATGTATAGGTGACTCTATGTCCCAATAGACAACATTAGGCAATTGGTCTTGGCATAACAAGTATACCACCCTTGGTAAATCTCCAAGAATGTTTATCATTTTTTACCACAAGTCAAAATTGGTCAACCCTCTCTAGTTAAAAACTTGATAGAGGGATTTATTAATATGTTATAGGTTGTGTTATAGTTCATTTTATGTCATTTAATGTAATATTATCCTTGATCATAGTCCAAATTAGTCTTATGTCGTTTTGAGTAACTTAGGGGTCATTTTATGGGTCATAAATGAACTATTATGGTTTTATTAGATATACAAGTTTTTTAATCTCCTTATCAATTTACATCATGTCAGTGCCTATTATATTCCTTGTCATGAATGTCATTATTAACAAAAAATCATAGGTGTTAACTAAAAATCAAGAAAACAAGTGGAAAAGAGATATTTTCAAAGGTTGTATGGCCTATGTGAGAGAGTGGTATGTGGGAGAAGATTATTAAATGGATTATAAACTTATTTGGAATCATATTCTTTTTAAGTGACAAAAATGGGCTAAAACTATTATATTTCTCCATCACTCCACTATGTGAGTAAAATTGGTAAATAGGTCTTAGGATAGTGTGATAAGTAGGAGGACTTATAGGTCAAGATATCTTGGTGGTGTATATTAAAAATGGTCATATTAATTTTTATTTTTATTTTTGGAGAAATGGTGACCTATATTTCATGAACCATCCTTAACGAATTGACTATTTAGTTTTGCATGCTAATCCTCACACCCTATAGGTTTTACCTCTATTTGATCATGTTTATACAATAAAGATAATGAAATTAATTACATAGGATAATAAATTACTTATAAATTTTTTTCCATGTTTTTTTTCATGTTTTGAAGTTTTTTTATGATTTCAAACCGCTTAGGTTGTAAGTTGATGTTGCTAGTGAGGTTGAAATTATTTTTCATCAATTATATAAGGTAGTTTACTCTGAAATGACTTAAAGTAAATGTGACCTGATGTATCATGCATCCAAATTTTCATGAAAATATCCTTATTCCCAATTTTAATCTCCAATATTAGCATCATAAATGTTGTAGTCAAAATGTGAGACACAGTTAGCTCTCAATTCACTTTTACTTACAATCATGGCATATAAGGGTCCTAAGAAGATTCATGGAGGTATGATGGAAGGTTTTAAGCTATTTTATATATTTTTGGAATATTAGATATCAATTTAATCCTCCAAATGATACATAAGGTACTATGAAAGTTGTATGCAACACACATACATAATCAGTCTATTGATGTGCACCTACAAGTGCCTAAAATATTGTAATTATGTTGACATAAGGAACATATATCATGTGAATCCAATAAGATATATATTGATGCATTTGAAGGTGTTTATATTTTCTAAAACTTGTTTAATTCCCATTCACTCTAAATTTTGTTCATGTTCCTACTCACTGCCTAGTCTACAACTCAATGCATCCCTATAGGTGCCTTATAAATGCCAATCACATTAAAATGGAGAATTTGAGTTGATTGAGGATATCCATGGTGAAAAGGGTTAACTTCAAGGTTTATATAACTGATATAATACATTTACTACTCATATACCATACATATTATCATCTTTCTCACATTCACTGCCTGCACATGGAAATGTCCACCTACATGTGCCACCACAGAGATCTGAGATGCTTAATAGATGAGATTAAAACAAGATTTTAAACCATATTTAATTCTAAATATGTTGGATATATTATTACAATCATTTTTGAGTCATTAATTTTTTAATCTAAGTGATAAAACACTTCAAGAGGAAAGAATTTTAGTTTCAGAGACCAAATCCCTAGAAGTCCCAAAATAGAGCCTTGGGCCCTTTTGTTTATGTCATATGATGTATAAACATGATAACTATATGAGTTTTGATTCACACATGTTTTATCTTTAACAAAGGGGTATAACCTTTAAAAATAAATAGAGTGTGTGACTAGAGGAAAGTGGTATCTTAAGGTTTCCAAAATGCACATTTATTCACTTATGTTTGGTAGTGATGTCTATAGGATTTGAACTTCAAATGACCTTCATATCCCAAATTTTTAGATGATGCATATATTCATGACTAGGTACTATTATTCATTTTATAATGGTAATTATATTTCAAATATCATCAATAAAGGTTAGATCACTAGGTTTTTAGCCTATAGCTGCACCTATAGGTGTGTATTTAATTCAAAAGGGCCACCTATGGTTGACTTTAGGCATCTACAGTCCCATGGTACAAACTTAGACATGAATTAATAATGAAAACACAAAAAATTTATAGTTAAATTTAGCTCAAAAATACCTAAAAGGGATAACAAACCATGTGGAATAGGTTTCAAGGATGGTACTCACCTACATGACCTCCATTTACCTTCAAAATAGTCAACTGTAGCTGACTATGATAGGACAATAAGCTACAGCAAAGGATTTGGAGTATGTCAAGGCATGAACATAATATGGATAAATCTAAATGGATTTAAAATGGAAAATAACACTCTTATAAGGTCTTTAAACACTGCATTTAATTTCTAACTATGCAAATCTATACCTACAAGTGTCACTTCCTAAGTAAGATAATACAATCACATTTGATTGTAACTGAACCTAACAAAGAATGGTGAAAGAACCTTAAGTTGGAAATGGAACATGAGTATTATTCCTATTTAAATATCCTCAAAAATTATTTCTAATTCTCATGATGCTCATGACGTGGAAACAATGTAGATAAAGGATATAAAATGCAACCTATACTCTGTACTGAAGACCCTGCACACAGTGAGTTTCCCTATAATTCTTTCTTGATTTTTTAGATAGTTGGAGGTGATGAAGATGTGATCCATAGATTAAATTAAACACATAAAATATACAAAACCTAATATAACCCCTCATATATTCACATGTGATGAAAAAAATGGAAGTGCCCCCTATTATTTCTCAGACAGAGGGCACCCCCCAAAAATGCAAACTTGAAAGTTTTGAATAAAAAGTATTATAAGGTGAGAAATTTCAAGGAGATGTGGAGAGTTATATAAAATATATACCAAAATGAGGAAAAATAACACAAATATGAAAAATTCAACAGAACGTCCTAAACCTACAAGGATGTAAGTAGAACTACTTAGTATAGATCACATACAAATCCCTAGAAAGGTATGATTTTAATTTTATCCTTAGGTGAGAATTATAATGAATTTTAAAAAAATTATTAAGTATTATAAGGTGTGTTTAATATTTTAGCATGTAGAAAAAAATATAGGGAATCCACATTTGGATTAAGACCAACTCATTAATATGTAAAATGGACAATAAACTTGGGGAGGCAAATTTGGGATGCTCACACCTAATTTGAGATAATGAATGAGACTCTGATGAGTTTGGGGATGTTTTAGGTAGTATTGAAAAAGAACTTTATGTATTTTATTGGAGAGTTGGACATCAGACTCGTATAAAACATCCTTAGAGGGTAAAATGGCATAGAACCTTTATTAGGGACTTGATTGGGAAGATTAAGAAAGAGAGGAACATAAATGGCATATAATGTATTTGGAGAAGATTTTAGTTTGTATAAGACTCTATAGGTATCATCCTCATCAACTTGAGTGTTACCCTACTAGTACAAACTAGCAAAAATTTGGATTTCTTTAATAGTTTTGGTTTTTTATAGGTTCAAAGAGGAGTCAAATGATGAAATTCACTTTGGGAGATAGGTTGGAAATTGATATAACCCCTCATGTCCATTCATTTAAGCATCATATCTCAAAAATGCCTCTGTAAGTACCTTTATATTAGCCAATCAAAACATGCCTAGTGAACAAGCAAGTGAGAAGGTGAATGTTATATATGAGAGGCCTTTTAACATTCACCTAGAGAATATAATGCCATGAAGTATCCTAATAGGTGTCATACACTCCCTTGTATGGATCATATTGTAAAATTGAAGGTGATTTTAGTGTCAAGTGTGAAGCTTGAGTGAGAAAAGAGTTATTTAGACTGTGGACAGTTATAACTCATTTTCAAAAGAATCCTGGTGATTAGATATGAAACCAATGCATGTTGGAGCATGTATAAAACCCCTCACCCTTAGTGAGATCATCACATATATCCCTAGTAAGCTATGGGATGTTAAAATAAGGTGAAATGTTGAAGGTAATTTTCTAGCAAATAATGAACAATCCTACACCACATTTCATGATTTTCATGTTTTGGGGGAAATTTTTCCATGTATAAATTAAATGGTCTATTAAATTTTACTCTATCTTACATTCTTAACTCCTTTTATTAGCATGACACATGTCCTAGTGACTCTTGAACTTCATTCTCCTCTCCTCTCTCACAAATTCTATAAGTAGTATCGATTTTGGCTCTTATAAACTAATATCACAACATGTATGGTGAATCCCTACTGAAATGACATTATATTTATCCTTTTCATAGTTAATACAAATATAATTTTTATTTTACAAACATTTGTATAAGTGTTCAAAGTGATGTATGGTGAGTTTAGTGATAATCCTCTATCCTTCCTTTCATTATCCTTTCATGTTTATGCAAGAGTTCCTATTCCAACAGGTCATATAGAGTATATCTAGTGTCTTAGGCATTTTTTCAAGAGTAAAATTGTTATTATATTTTGAAATATTTTTTCTAGTTGACTTACCTTGTGTTTCCTCATGTATATCACCTCTATATTGAAGAACTTATGTTAGAACCTTTTAGGACATATAAGCTAGTTTGTATGCCTTATTTATTAGTGAAATAAGTATGATGGTCATGTGAAAATAATATTGGTGTATCACCCCATTATATATATATATATAATGTAAAATTATATCCCTTTTACCATAAGGAAATAATTAGTTAGGTGATAAGCATTTCAAGGTATATTCAGGGAGCTAGCCCTTAAACCTAGAGGTCTACTTATACCTATAGGTAAACCCACATACCTATAAGTATTCCCATGTTACCCAAATCCAGAAGACGCTTGAACACCCTATTCTAAGGTGAAATATTTGGTGATAAAAAGTACCTCACTTGAACTATTATTTGACCTTTGAATGCTTTGTGAATCACTAGTTATAGATGTACTTTATTGTGATTTATGATTTGGATATGTAAATTTTTTTCCACAAATTAACCAGGTTACAATGCATATACATGATTTACACTATTGTACCCTAGAGGTTTTTGTCCTATAAATTGATTTTGTAATGTTATAATATTTTTATGTGATAGTTGATTCTAATTTTTTAAACCTACAATTTTCTTACTCATACTGATAATTTAATCACATAAAGTCTCACAAGTGCAAACCCTAATTTTTTTATTGAACATGTAGGCACGTACCCTATAAGGAAGAGTTATGTATAGGTTGAGTATGGGGAATAGTGACATTGGTATAGGATTCTTCATCTCATTAAGGAATGATAGCATGGAATTAGTTAGAGTGAAAGTAACCATCAACCTTGTACAGATGAGGAGAAGAAGGAAATTCTTTCCTATACATAATATATGACATTGAGACTTGAAAAATAGTTATTAGCTTATGTGTTAAATCCTCTATGTGTGTATGGTTTTTATTGTTAATGGAATTCCACATAAGAGAAATATAACATTCTATGAAATATGACATATATTATAATTGATATAAAACATCATCTATACATGTGTTTATGTCTTTCCTAATATCATTCTAAATTGAAGAGAATAAGGATGCAAGTTAAATTATTAAATGTTACAATTAAAATTGATTGATTTCTTATTTCTTTATGATCATGATTATATGAAATATAAATTATATATATATATATATATATATATATATATATATATATCTGTATATATATATATATATATATATATTTGTATATATATATATATACAGATATATATATATATATATATACAGATATATATATATATATATATATACAGATATATATATATATACAGATATATATATATATACAGATATATATATATATATATATATATATATATATACAGATATATATATATATATATATATATATATATATATATATATATATATATATCTGTATATATATCTATATATATATATATATAGATATATATACAGATATATATACAGATATATATATATATATATATATATATATATATATATATATCTGTATATATATATATATATATATACACATACATACATATATATATGTATATGTATATATATGTGTGTGTGTGTGTGTGTGTATATCTGTATATATATAGATCTAAAATATGAGTATAAATAGAAAATAATAAAAATCCTAACTGTGTCTAGGGTTAAGGTTTTGTTGAATTATCCTTTTTTTTTTGTAAATATTTAAATTATATTTAAATAAATGAAACCCTAATGTGAAATTGATTTAGTTATCTAGGTTGTCTAAAAAATTAGAAAATCAAAAGTATGAAACCCTAATTTATTTCCCAAAAATTTAGAAAATGCAAATTAGATTTTGAAGCAATATTCAGAGTAAGTTTGGTTCACAAAATGATTCAATATTTTTGGGGTTTAACACATGAAATTCCTATGTTTGGTTAAAGGCATGATATCTATAAATCAATAAAATAATATGTAATAATTAAGCTCTTATTTGTTATAGATTTTGACCTTCTTTGACTTTGTACAAATAATCATAAATAGTCATAACATAGACTTATCTAGAAAGTGACTGCCATGGACGCTCTAGGTTAGAAAATCTAAGTTCTACAAACTTTTTATTTTTCATCAATAGGATTATGTAACTTTTTTTTTCACTAGACAGTAGTCACACACCTTGAAAGTAACACCATGTTCTTGTAGTCTCCTCAATGTAGTGCTAATGTCCCCTTTGTGGGACTTATCTTATTTTTTGGAAGCACCTATGTCTATTTTTTAGGTCATGTTCCTATGTGCATAAAATTTGGTACTTTATGTTGTTCTTATAAAACATGATTTAGTGTGCAAATTCTAATCCTCCTTGAAAGTATGACATGAGAAATAATGGTGTTCATTAGTAGGGTAGGTTAGATATCCTCAAAACCTCTCTATGAAGAGAGTTTCCTACATAATAATAATTTTAATAGGGATCAATATTGATGTAATTATCCCACATAATAATTGATGCAAGTCCAAGTGAATGCTAGAATGAGAGTGGACTTCAATGCGTCGAATGTGCTTGATCTTTGAAATATTTAAAAACTAGGCCTAGGGTTATTGTAGATGGTAGTATGTAGAATTAGGGAAAATTAGAAATTGAATGCCTTAATTTTGTTCAATTTGTCTTTTTTTTAATAGGGGTTTGCATTTATTTTACATATAGTGAATAAGGATCAAATAAACTTGTATTTAGAGAGATCTGTAAATTATGCAAATAAGAAAATATGATTAGGATGACCTTAGAAGGGGAATAAATTTTAAAATGTATCTATTTGGAAGAGTTGGGGCCAAAGACATTATCTCCCAATTGGGAACAATAACACCATGTGGTTTTAGTTTCCCAAATATGGTGTTAGTGTTGACCTAGCAGATTGCTAGACAAGTCTAGATTGGATTTGATAAAGTTATCCTATGACTATGTTTTGACTGACTATAGTTTCCTATGGTCGATATAATATATATATAAAAGTGTGTCTAAGGCTCTAGGATAGGTCAAGAGATAATCTAGGGATATGCTAATTGAAGTAACACTCTTAGCATCCAATTACCACTTTTAGGTGATTACATGTAAAAATAGAATAATTAGCTTTAAGGTAGTGAAACACCTTATAATACTCTTTTAGGAAGGAATAAATCCATAATGTCTCTTCAAGGGAATAATCTCCAGTATCATCTTATAATTCAAGATTCAATGCTTAATTCATTCATTTATAATGATACTCACCTTCTTTATATATACCTCTAATTAACTAACAAAGGATGGATAACCTCCTAATACTAATGTAGTCCAACCACTACCCAATTCATGAATTATGCAAATTACTCATTTATCCTAATATATTGGACCAATATAGGTAACTAAAGGGGATGTGTGCTACATATAGATATCTCCATCAACCCATATACATTAACATTTCATATCCCTAGGTATATAGGACCTAACTACATTCAATAAATAATAAGATGTTTCCTTTTAAGAATTTGATACACATAATGTGATAACATTCAAATCAAAACTTTTTTAAAACCTCAAACAACATGATAATGAATATATTCAATTTTATGCTATTCAAATTCAAAAGGCATCATATTTGTTATCATATTGACCTTTAAATTTTGAACTACAATTCTTATTTAGTAAAAATTGTTGAATCTCAACAAAAATCAAGGGTGTTCCATAAATGGTATACCTCATTTACACACTTTATACTTGTATGTGCATAGATATATTTGTTTCTAATTAAAATTTAAAAATAAATTAAATATTTATCCTAAAAAGTATGAACATTTTTTTATGATGCATATGAGTTGAAATATTTTACAATTGAATATAATGAATAAATGTGGCATTCTAAATATTTATATGAAAACCTTAGAAAAGTTACTCGATACCATATATACATACTCCAAAAACACTTCCATATTCACCAATTAAAAATTTTCCTTCCCAGAATGATTTAACAATCACACTATTCATGTGTGGAGCTTATTTTTGGCATAACCATATTGATCTTAAATAAAAATAAAGTTATTATATTGCAAGACATTTATTATAATATGGAAATAATATCAAATAGTTACAACATAGAGGAACTTTAAAAAATCCTTGGATTACACAATATTAATAATTTCTTATCATCCTTATTTGGTCCTTATAAAATAATGGATCATGCCTTATACAAATATACACCCATTTACATTTGGAATTTCTTGGATACAGTAAATGGAAGATAATATAGATCCAAATCAATAAGGCATTTTAATTTTACACAAGGGAATATTGGAAAACATACCACATAATTGTAATCATATTTCTACCAAAAAATGAAATAAATAATAAGAACATGGTGTATGTAAAGAGAAATACAACTAATCTATTAAACAATCCTAATTTAGAGAAGATAAATCCTACATACTCTTTCGATTATTGATACATTAGATATCCAAGTCATGACTAGGATAGATCCATTAGACCTAACTAAGGTATCTCTTACCATAATAACATCACTAGAGAGGGTTTCAAAGCCTCTAGTCAAGCAACAGCATGCAATTACCCTAGCTAGGTCCTATGTTTTCATATTCACTAAGTATAATTACAAGTAAAGTAAAATCCAATCTAGTGATCACCAAATCTTATGACACAAAGTTGTGGTAATAAACATAAAAAGTAAGCATCCATATAATATCTATAATAACATCAATATATAGGAAATCCTAATACATGGGATAGAAGTATAAATGCAAATCTATCTACTCTTACAAAGGAAGAAAAAAGTTAGGAATACTTACCTTCGAAGACAACGCTACCAAGCCTTAATCTCTCTCTTCACCAAGGTGCTTCATAAGAGGTTTTTGTGAAATGTAATGATAACAAGGATAAGTCAAATATATATTACATAAGTTCTCTAAGCATCTAGAATATTTGTCAACAAGACAAGATTTGTATCTTCAAAGAAAATATCAAAACCCTAAACTATGATTCTCAGATATAATAGTGGATAAGCAAATGCATAATATAATATTCTTGTTCTTCTCTTCCCTTAGAAATAGTGAAATGAATGTGTATATATAGTTAAATCTAACCCTAAACCTTTTCAAAAGTTTAGCTGATAGGGTTGGCCTAACTGACTCTGTATTACTATTGATAAAAACAAATTATGTCTTAGTCTAGGTTAGGTAAGGTCTGACCTTGACCCTTAACATGTTTATGATAGTGTGATGTAAACCATCAAATAGGGTTTTAGGATTTGAAAGATGCCAATTAAGATGATCAAATCTTGGAGGAATGTACAAGAGAGTAGATAAGTATTAGGGAAGTACTCATGATAACATTTTGTAAATAGAAAATGGTAGTATAAGGAACAAAAACTCTATGAAGCACTAATGGTTTTCCCATCCCTTTCCTAGTGTACCCTTTAAGGCATACACTTAGAGAGATTTAGACTTGATAGGTTCATGTAAGAGAGAAAGAATTAGTAATTGATAAAGTATTAAAATATTATGTGTATACATATGAACCACTCAAATCTCATCATGTTTCATGTAGGTGTAACAGGGGATGGTGCTTCAGGACGATAACATGGCAAAACATAATGTTGAAGCTGAATAAATTACAAGAAGAAGTAAATAAGATAATTGAAAGGACATAATTGAAAAATATATACCTTTAATTACCTTTGTGATATACAGTAGGTGTCAAGGTGTACAATGTATGGAACATTAGGTGAACTTGTATAAATTAGTAAAAATGAGAAAGAAATTGATTTTTTTGAAAAATGTACATGTAATATGTGGAAAGATTCTCTATAGTATCAGGATTCCAAAACATCTTACAACTCAAAAAAATAGCTAGTATAAATAAGTATATTCTTAAAAATGGAATTTTCTGGTATATATTTGATAGGT
Source organism: Torreya grandis (assembly GCA_037957365.1). NCBI lineage: Eukaryota > Viridiplantae > Streptophyta > Pinopsida > Cupressales > Taxaceae > Torreya > Torreya grandis. The sequence goes on along the minus strand of JARHVA010000738.1, from coordinate 3,971,029 downwards.
AAATGATTTGGAATAGTAAATATAAATAGGGTATAAATAACTCATTTATTATTTTTACTATTATGAGAAAGCAGAGCTCTAAGAGACTTGATTTGAGACTAGAAAAACATCATGGTGAGGTCATAACAACTTATATAGGGAGGACACCCATAGGCCATAACAAGTGAATCATAGGTAAGCAATTATGAATTTTAAATTTGTAAACTAATTTTATTTAAAATTAATCTAGATATACAAAATTGACTAGTAGGCAAAATCTAGCAACCAAAACTCACCCTAGGAATTTTTTAGGTAGACTAGGGGTATAATGGGGTATTAGGTAGGAGACATTTAGACCAAAAAATTCTTAATGAATTTATGGTAAATTGTCAAAAATTCTTCGTAGTGATAGAATAAAGTTGACCTAGTCAACTTAATTCATAAGGCAAGCATAAAGTAGGGGCCGACTATGTAGTAGTGGGCTGACATGGAATTGTAAAGGTGGTCAACTACGTAGTAGTGGGTTGATGTAGTCTAACCTGAAAATATGGATGATTATGTACTAGGAGATGATGTAGTTGGGAAGAAATGATAGATATATTTTGTTAAATAGGATTGACTATGCACCATAGGGCCATTATAGTATCCTAGAGGAAGGGAAAGGTTTGACTTAGTATCAAATAAGCCAATTTAGTTGGAAAGATCAAGTGTTGATTTATTATTAAATGGACCAATTGTGTGTAATTGGATAGGTTCAAGGATGATTTAGTATCATATGCGCTGATTGTGTAGGAAAATTAGAAAACATAAGAAATTAAATCAAACTAGCTAATGAATTATTTAATTTATGAATTTTTAATAATGCATTTTAAATATTTATGAGATGGATATCTAATAGATCCTTTATTTTTTTTATATTTTACAGAGACAATAGAGATATTGGAACTTGTAAAATGCATAATGGATACTAGATTTTCTAGATCATTTGAGTGATGTGGATAGAGCTTGACTAGTCTCCATAACTTTTGGCACCATCATAGAGATGAGATGGATCCCATTGAGTGTTGATTTCATTTTCATGTTCTTAGAATCATGGGAAAAGTTGACTAATAATTTAAAATGGGAGGTGGATAGGAACAATATTATTTTGGGTATCATTCTACAAGGATGTCCATGCATTTTTTGGACTTCCAATAGGTGGGATACTGATTATTAGTGATATAATAGAGGATTTGGATGAGAGATCAGCATTGCCCAATAGGCTATATGCTTAAATAGAATTCACCCTAGGTTGAGATTGATCTTGTTTGGTGTGTATATTGCATCCATTCTCAACATCTATAAGGCATGATATGGCTTATGATAGCATGAATATCATGTCACAAGTTGGGTGGTTAGGCACCACTAAATTCAATAGCCTTGTGTTAATTTATGTTAGATTATGGAACACTATACAATTTCAGGGTTGTCATCTGGGTCTATCTCATGCATGATATATATGACATGTTATATAAAGGGTAGAAGACCAGGGGACATGTATATTTATTGAGTAAATAGAGATATATGAGGTTCCCCATGTATCAACCAGCTATGTTATCCCATGTGGTCAATGATAAGTTGACTCAGGTCATGGGGTAGAGATAAGACCATGTACCACATATCTTACCCCATTTTATTATATTATGTATAATCATACGAGGTGGGATCATGTGGCACCCCTATATAAACATAGTTACTTTATGGCCTACATGTCAACCATTAAGACATGGCTGGCATGGGGATGGATCATGTGCCACTAGGCATCATGGGTGGAATTGCATCTAGTGTCATGGTTACATGGAAAGTTTGAAATCCCCTATCTAGAAAAACCTCTACTAGCGCCTACTTATTAGGCATGACATGCTATAGATACTACAAGGAGGTGAGAAAAATGGTACATATAGAGATACTGGTGATCAAGCCTTAACCTATTAAACCATGGAATGGTTGAGAATTATAATAGACAAAAATTACTAGTTAGAGGGTAGAGGTGGTGGATGTATATGTGAGCCTACATAAGCCACCAAACTAGAGGAAACAATGACCATGATGTTTCATAAAATATGGAGGTACCATTGGTGTGAGGAGATGAGAGAATGAGCTATTACAAAATAGGACCTAACCACCACTCTAGGACATAGTTGATCGATAGACCCACCCATGAGGAGAGGATCATGAAATGCTTGAGTTATGACACTTATGTTTGTACTAGTGTGGAGTTAGCCTATAGATGATGTACTCAATGGGTGAGTAGATGGAGAGATTATGATTAGTGGAACCAACACTGGTGAGAAATGTGTTAATTTTCATTTAAGTTTTTCTATAGGACACTATATGTATTTTAATTATGTTAGACAAATGATTATGGATACCTAGATTTGGTTTTATATATTCAATGATAGAGGAGATTAAATGAGGATCCTAGTTATGGCTATGTACTATCACATTTTAGACAGGGTGTTGGTACTCCATGACCCTACAACATTAGAAGTTATTAAGGTTCCATCTATCGCATCCCAGATGAGCTAGTTTAGAATAGTAAGAGAGGGAACAAGGAAACTTTAGGAATGTAGTGATGGGTTACATACACAAATAGAGGTTAGGGAGGGAGAGGCATAGGATTCATAGGCCCTGGCATGGGAGAGAGCCACACACATAATGATCACCATCCATCTTAGACATGTGTCAACCCAGGTGGCAAATCTATATGGACATGTTACCAGTTTGAGTTCTTGGACTATCTCATTATAGTGAACTATTGAGAGGGGATAGTCATAGGCATCTATGTGAAGTATGGCTAGGACAGATGATAGACATGATGGACCACAACCTTAGAGATATAACTATTATAAGTTGTATTTTTTACTTGTATTTTGATGTTAATGCATATATATATTTATTTTTAACACATTTATTTATCTTTTGTTGTATATTCAATGGTAAATATATGAGGAATTTTGTTTTGCTAGAATTATGTGATACAAATGCATGGTTAAAAATAAAAAGGCAAGAAAGGACTTGGAAAATTATAAGTAATCAAAACAAATTTAATACACATGATATCACAATGGGAAATGTTTAATAACAAAATATGACTAAATATAATAAACCAAATATGGTAAAAGGGGTAACAAACGTTTTTAAACCATGTAAAATATTTTTACCAAGTGAAATCAAAGTAAAATGACATTATATTATGTTGGGAGGTATGAAATTTTTTAATAAAATAGAGGGCTCATGAAAACCAATGGTATAAAAAAAACAACTAAGTTAAAAAATTGTACTAAATCATGTTGGAAAGAATAAAAAGAGAGACCAAATAAGAAAACGAAAATAAATTGATCACACTAATTCAAGATGTGAAGTATGCAAATTTAAAAATTAGTTTTAATCATATATGTAATCATAAAATCAAAAGATAAAAGTGAAATATTAATGTGGTAAGCATAAAACATACTAAATCATGATGGGAAGCATGTCAAATACATAGAACTCATAATTAAATAATACTTATCTCAAATTTGACACATGTAACTTCATTGTAACTTAGGCATTGGAATTTTTTTTTAGGAGGGTCTGATCATATCCATGGTCTTACACTACAAGTCACAAAGGTAACACCAATGGGGTGGAAAAAATGGTGAAAATATTTTAAAATATGGCTATAATATGGTAATTTATGAAGAAGGCTTGATCCTATCCATGGTCTTACGCTGCATTTCACAAAGGGAAATGCTATGGAGAATGACTGTTAACAAAACACTATTTCTTAAGGGGAAATATTATAAAGTTTGTAAATGAAATAAGTAATGTAAAAAAAATTATGTGGGAGTATATGGGAAGACCTTATTAAACATGAGGTATTCTAAGTACACAAGAAAGATACCTTGAGTCTAGGTGACCATCAAAATACAAAGGATACCCATTCATAATAAGTACGAAGTTGTATAATAAAATAGGTGAGATGCTAAGATCAATACATGTCAGTTATGTGAATAAGAAAATTGAAGTGGACCTACCTCCTCACAACATGTTCTTCATTCCTTGGGACCTCTAATAGATCCATTGGTCTACTGTGAAGATTATGTACTTGTATGAGAAAGTAGGTAGCACTAAAAGAGATATTTTTTAATTATCTTTTTCTAATCTACTGGCCTACCACACCTCAATGGACCCCAATTTTTTCATGAAGATAATTGTGGAGTTTGAGATTCTAATATTAAAAGGAAATATGATATGAATCACATCTTTTAGTTTGATTTGACTTCTAATATTTTTATGTTACATTTCATATCATTTACTTTTGTTTAAATCATTTTTCTTTTAAAAATATTATGGCTTTTAAGATTCCTCCTCCATAATAATTTGAAACAAGAAATAGAGGTGATAGAAGTGATACACATAAATGAGCTTTAGAATTTTGTTAAGGGGAGATAAGTATCCAAATATATGAATGATTAAATGTTTTGTCTTACCTAAAAACTATTATGTTATCTCATGTTTCAATCATGTGTATGCTTAGTATGTTAAAGGAGATAAGGGAATAAAGGGGCATCCAAAGTGGATTGATAGTATAGGATTACCATGAGATGAATTGTTTAATAACTAATCACATGGTAAATAAGGATTTCTAAGGGCAACAAGGTTTTTATAACCAAGTCATAATAATAACTATATGTGTTGTTGAGATAAGGTAGTAAAAAATCATGAGAAAAGACAAAGACATCCATGAAAAGAAATGAACTCATAAATATAAAAATGAAATCATGGGGATAATGAAAATAAGAGATAAGATAAGATGAAAATAAATGAAACCATGTACAACACATAATTCATAATATAAATATTCATGTAAAATAGATAAGTGAAACCAAATTCGACACATTGTCAAATGATATAAGATACATAAAATTGGATCACAAGTCTATTCCAAAATCATAATGAAGAATAAAGTGAAAGAAAACCATGTTGTATTCAAAAATACAAAAAAATATATCCATAATGTTTAATATATATCTATGAAGGTAAATACTAATGATAGAAAGAGTATCATCTATCATTTGGTAAAGCTATTGAAAGACATCTGGCCAAATCTCCTCAATAGAAATTGTAGGTGTAGCTCAAGGATCATGGTCATGAGGGATATCATGTGTAGAATACCTAAGGATGGGAGTACATGTTGGAATAGGAAAGGTATCTACATAATAATAAGGTGTCACTACTAGTGGGGAAGGAACCACAATTAGATGAGAAGTCATAGGTGAAGAAGGAACTAAAGGTGAAGAAGGAGGACCCTTATTACATGGGTAACCTATGAAAATAGGAATAGAGGTCACATGAATGATCATAAGGTGATTATGAAGGTATTTATAGAGAATGTGGAAATGATCAGCATGATGGGGACCACACTAGTGCTAAAGATAATATATGTCCCCATATTTTGGGATATGCTCAGGTAACAATTTGGGAGGAGGTATAGTCTTATCATTGGGATGGGGAAGGGTAGGACACAATGTGTCAATATATTACCAAAAAAATAAAAAATGGGTGGAAGAATGATTATTTGTGCCATTAAAACACAAAATACACTTATTGTTTGACTTTATGGGTCCACTAATGGAAGTGGTAAAAGTGGAAGCTAGGTAAGGCTAGTATAACTATCATTATCTAGTTCAATGATTAGTAACTTTGTGAATATCATAATAAGGTTGATCAACCAATTGGGTGGGGAGGGGATCAAGTTATATAAAAGGAAGAATGCAATCACCAAGGGGAGGCAAGGCTGGTGTAGAGACTAGCTTGGTTCATCAAAAGGTAAAGAAAAATAAGATAACCTATGAGGCACAATTAAAGGTAGACAAAGAATAGAAACTAGACTAGGCTCAATTCAACGTGAAGCGGGATACATAGAATAATTAAGAATAGTAGCTAAAATATCTAGGGTGAGAAAACTATAAGGATCTTGGTACATACCAAAATGATAAGTCTCGATCATAACATGATCCATGAGCATGATTCTAAGAGGCTATTCTAAAATTGGAAGTGTAACATATGATCACTCCATCTCTACCCTGTGAAAAATAGGAAGAATACTAGAATTAGGCACTATGAAAAAAGGAAAAAAAGAAGAAAACTAAAAATACTAAAATAAATAAGTATCATACGAAAGAATCTTGACATCTCTAGTATGGACACATCCTCCTAGAAATCGGTCATTTAAATATAACTATCATCATAATTAGGTGTATGTAGGTCAATGGTATGGGTAGGTATGATCCTTTCATTAGAAGTTGCATGATTAATCGAATGTATAGTCTTGGTTAATACCATAGGTATATCATCAATATGAGGTTGATGGGAATGCATATTCAATAATGGTGGAAGTTGGGTAAAGTGATGAAGGGATAGATCTAAAGTTTTAATCTTGACGCAAATCTCATCTAGTTCATCATCATCAAAATCTAAGAGGTTAGATGGTATGTTCCTAATGAGTTTGGGGTGACCATTATACCTTTGGGTAGAATTGACATGATAATTCAAATGTTGAGATTCCCTAAATGTGATATTTAGCAAGGATTCAAGGGTGGGAATTTCATAGACACCACATTCTTGGAATTGTTTAAAATTCCAAGGGTTTATGTTACCTTGAAACTTATAGATAACACCATTATGGGGGATTTGATGTATCGATAAGTATATGAGGTGACAACCATCATGCAATGAGTCCAAAATCTGATAAGCAAGATATTATAGGAAAGAAAAAATTTAAATATCACAACCTTCATGTGAAAAATGACAAGAAGTATGGTAATAAGAAGCCACATGAAATCTAAATGAGCCATTTTATTTCAATCATAACCTTGACATATACTGCAAGTGAACTTAAGATTTAACTCTAAATATCCAAGAGTTTTAGTGAAATTGAGGGAGGTAATACAAGTGACTAAACCCCCATCAACCAAGGCATTCTTAACTTGGATATCACTAATTTGGATACTAGAAAAAGTGGAGGATCATCTACATGAATCAGAATATCATATAGGATTAGGAAGTGATGTGAAACTTAAATTAAAGATAGGTGAATATTCTTTCATCAGCATGTAAATACATCTCTTTGCATTTCTATGTTATTTTATCTTTAGGCCCAAACAAGGTAGCTTCATGTCTTGCAAATGGAAGATGAGGGATGTTCATTTTGAATAATAATTGCATTAGATGGTTGTAATGATGGTGGGATGTTTGAATGAGTTAAAGAAAATATATTTCAGATGGGATATGATAAATTTGTGCTATGGGGTCTATTACATCATAATACATTGGGGGATTACTAGACAGAGGTGCGTAATGTTGTAGGAGCTCCTGGAAAGGAGGAGTAGAAGTACATTCAAACTTGTGTTGGTAAGACATTGATTGTTGAGTCAAATAACAAATAGTTTGATCATATTTAGATGATGAGATAGTATATATAAGTAGTTATTGTGATTTAATTGCATAAATATTATTAGAAGGTTGAGGAATGTTGTTTATGGGTGTATATGTTGGAGGAATGGTAGAGATAATGTGAGAGGTATCATATAGTAGATATGTTGGAAGTTGTTTTTGAAAATATATAATGCCATCTTTCCCCACCTATATGAGATGATATGGTGAGAATATTGAATGACATAAAATGTTTGGGAGGTTTGGTGTTTGTGTGTATAAGTAGAATCAATGAAAGTGACTACCCTTCACATATTAGTCATGTTTACCACATTTTATTTAGTATTTTGGTCTATAAGACATTCAATCTTGTTAGTGGAAGGAGTAGGCTTGTCATTACTATATTGATAATTAGGGAGAAGATTTTTATATATGGGAAAATGAGCATTAGCTTAGTTTAAAGATTGATTTTTTTGTGTGTTTCATGACCTTAAAATGTTATTTCATATAATTGTTGGAACTTTTGAATTAGTGATTCATGATCAAATTTTGGGCCAAGAATAAAATCCATATCTAGATTATGTAATTGTCTACAAGTCTCATGAGAGTGGTCCCAACATGCATGAAACCAATAAAAAAAATTTAGATCATACCATGATTAAATATGATGAGTGGGGTCAATGTCTCATGGTAGAGGATATGGAAGATGCTTTTGAAGCTCAGATAAGGATTACATTTTGTGGACATTAATATTGTTGTTTTTGGAAAATTTAGTATTAAGGTGTGTTTTTTACAGGGGGAACATGCTCTAGAATGCTATTGGGAATGATGACTTGAATGTTGTGAATGGTGTCAAAACTATTAATGACACCATCATTAGTAGCATGATGATTTATTTTTAGTGAATATGTGAGACACCATGGGAGGTTGGGATGGTTCAAATTGGTTCATGAGAAAATATTGTCATTTATCTTGGTTGAGGGCTTCTTCCAAAGTTCTTGGAAAAAAGTCTTAACCTGATATTGTAACTTGAGGTAGAGAGCACTAGTGAAAAAATGTAAGAGATTATTGTCTACCATATTATGCTCACATTTATTAGACAAGTTCTTCCATTATTTGATGAAACATTTTTATATTTTTGTTTCAAGTTACCTATAATTGATGAAGTGAACCATGGTAATCTTGGGGAGATCACTAGTTTGAAACTCTTGTCCTAACGAGTCAACTAGATCTTACAAGATAGTAATAAAATGGGATTTGAGTTAATTTTACCAATCTAAAGTGTCTCCAAAGAGTGCTTTGGATAATATCTTAGTATTAGCAAAAGTATTAAGTTTGACCCAAACATTTTAGATATTACCAAATGTTTTTAAATATAAGGTGGGATCAGTGGACCTATTATAAATGATGGTGGGTGTCATACCTCCTATGTTGATATTGTCAATTTGGGTATAAAAGGTTCATTTTGGATATGTTTGATTATTTTATTGACAAGGTGTGGTTGAGGAATGAGGTTAACATGAGAATCCTAAGGGGGGAAAACGGTAGGAATTTGGATTTTTCACTTACCATGGAACCTTTTGAGGTTGATTTAAAAGGTGAATGAGATGATTTTTCATCTGGATCATTTGATTGAGAATTTGTAATAATAATTGATGTGTTTGAGTGGTATTTTTATTGATTTTCATAAAATACAAAGTATTAGTGTTGGTATTAATGGCTTGGAGTATACTATGAGTAGTGATAGGCATAATACTAGTGGTGTGAGAAACATTGGTATACAAGGAAGCACTATTATTATGATTAGCATGTGTAGTGAAAGATGCACTAGTGGAATGATTAACATTTGAAGAAAAACAAACACTAGTATCATTATTATATTTTTTAGTAAATGATGCACTAGTGGCATTATTAAGGAGGAGGAATCTTGGAAAAGACCCACTAAATGTTGAACCTACCATGTTAGTGGAGATATATGGCATGGATGTTGTAGAGATCATATAATAAAAGGTCATGGTGTGAAAAGGTGTCAAAATACAAATTAAATTTTGAGAATCAAAGAAAGTGTCACCCCTAAATACATGATAGAATGTAAAGAAGGGTGAAAGAGGTTCTTCTAATTCAGAACCTATCATTAGATTATAAATAGTTGAAGGTTCCTTTCCTCTATGTTGAGGAAATTTATTAATGAAGAAGATAATTTCAAGTGTGTACTCTAATTTAGTATCATTTTTAAGGAGAAAAGAGGATTACAAACTGATGATGAATGGGGAGGAGTCCCATAATTGGTACTGTGAGTGGCAACATGTGCATAGATTTCATCTAAAGTGGAAGCCACATGTTATTTTTGGGGAACCTATTAAGATGAGCAAGGATCATCATGTTTTTTGGATTCAAATATATATTATAATTAAAAGATAAATTCATGATAGAAAAGGAATCTTAAAAGGTGATGAAAAGAAAATATTAGAAAATAGGACATAGAGTCAAATTCATTGAATGTATTGTATAAACCAAGGAATAGAATAGATAAAAAGATAAAAAAATCATATAGATCAACTTTGTCTTTAACAGTGAAGATGAAAAGAAATAAGAATACAAATTAGATAGGTTTATTTTGTACTACTTCTGCAAGGGCTGAATAGGAAGACAAAGAGATACAGTCAGACAGGTCGATCTGTTACCACATGTAGAAAGGATAAATAGTCTATAAGAGACTATATTAACTGATACTAAAATTTTCTAAAATAGATAAATTTTTTACAAGATAGAATATAAGTAAATATATTTAATCACACAAGCAATTAGATCAATGTAATTGATTGAATTTGAACACACATCATAAACCTTACACCAATGCGAGCTAAAGAAAGTATTTCAATACAAAATATAATGATCAAAGAGAAAAGTAAAACATAAAATTAAAATCTAACTAATTGGTCCTCTTAAGTGTTATGAAGGTATATTGAAGTTTAATTTTAATGTGATAGGGAGTTGGTTGTAGTGAAGAACTAGAAAACAATCTAAAGCTGGTTTCAGGACATTTAGGATAAAAGAGATTTGTATTGGTGATGGTACTAGCTTGGTATTGGGGCTTGTCCCCTAACTTCAAAATCATATAGTGACAAGGATGTTAGGTTATTTGGCAATATATACTATCAATTACATTTTTATACTTGGGCATCAAACCTAGTCAACGACCCCGTTGGTGATAAAATCAAACTAAGTAGACCTTGGTAAGACAAATGTTTAATACCCTTTTGATGTAAAGTGATTTACATGTTTATGCAAAAGAGAAAAAATAGTGTGAATAAACCATTAATTTAAAAAACTACCTAATTAATCTATGTTTAGACAACACTACATGCAAGGAATTGAAAATAAGGGTGAATTAATTACTAGGAAAGATAGGTTAATTTTTTGAGTGTGAAGAGTAAAGAGTCAGTTTAGACAACACTACATGCAAATAGTGCATAATATATTCAACTGGGTTACTACTATTCTATAGAAGTGACATCTAGAAGAACATAGTCAAATTAATTGACTATGTTTTCTAGATAAAAAAAGGCTACAAAACTGTGTCAAATAGGTTGACCCAGTTGGCTATAGGGGTGTGGTTTTGGAGACTACAAGCTTGTAAAAATAGTACAAAAAAGTAAAACCTGAAATGATAGAGAAGGGAAGAATGACCCTTGATGGGTTGGATGATGCTTAGATTGAAATATTTTATGCTGTGATGTTCAAATGTTTATTCAAAAATTATGATAATAGAATTAAATGGCTCAATAGATTTTACAAAACCCGTGTTTAAAAAGAAGTTGTGAACATAGTCAATTGGTTCAACTATGTTTGTAGACTTGTATATTAAAAGAAGAGAATTACAAACAAATTTAGCTATCTTGACTATGTATACATATCTAGAACTGAAAAGGGAGACTATGTCAAACTAATTGATTCAATCAATTATATTTGGGTAAGACTACAAAAACAATATGGAGTCATTTTATAGAGACTTCATGTTAAACATACACACAGACTATTATAACTATATTGACTGGATCAATATAATACTGCAATAATATGAAAATATAATATGATGATAAAATGAAAGCATGAAATAAAATATTTTGCATCTTTGATTCATGTCTAGTTTACCAAAATGTATGCAAAGGGAAATATAATTGATCTATTAATCAATCTTAGCTTAGATAAGATAAATCCTACTTATAGTTTTGATTTTTTATACATTAGATATTCTTGGTCATGACCAAGATGAATCAACTAGATCTAACCAATGGATATCTTACCATAATAACATCACTATAGAGGGTTCCAAATCCTTGATTCGGGCGAAACCATACAATAACCCTAGATAGGTCCTATGTTTTCATATTCACTAAGTATAATGACAAGTAAAGTAATGTATAATCTAGTTCTCACCAAATCTTGTGAAATGAAGTGATGGTAATAAACATAAAAATTAAACATGCATCGAAGATTTATACTCACATCAATGTATAGGAAATCCTAATGGATGAGATAGAAGTACAAATATAAATATGTCTACTCTTACAAATGAGGAATGGAGTTAGGAATACTTACCTTTGAACATAATGTTGTCGAGCCTAAATCTCTCCCACGGACAAGGTTCTTTGCAATAGGTTGTTATGGTATGTAATGATAACAAGGATAAGTCAAATTTAGGCCACACAACTTCTCTATGCATCCAAAAGACTTATACACAAGACTATATTTATATCTCAAAATAAATTATTAAAACCTTAAGCAATGTACCTCAAGTACAATGGTAAATAAGAAGATGCAAAATAGAATATTCTTCTTCTCTTCTATTAGAAATGATGAAATTAATGTGTATATATAGATGATATAACCCTAAACCTTTTCAAAATTTTAACCAACATGGTCGACCTAATTGACTCTGTATCATTATTGACAAAAACAAATTACATCTTGGTCTAGATCATCTAGGTGCTGACCTAGACCCTTAACATGTTTTATTAATTTGAATACATGCTCGATAGGGATGACAATCTAAATTAAACTATAAAAATGGGTTTTAGGATTAAGAAGGTGCTATTGAAGGTTGTAAAATGTTGGATAAATGTGTAATAGAAGAAGCAAGGCTTAGGGAACTACATAAGATAATGTTGTGCACATATAATGTGATAGTATAGGGGGAAAAACATTGTGAAGAGGAAATGGTCTACCCACCCCTTTCTTGGTGTACACTTTAAGGCATGCACTCAAAGAGGTTGAGACTCGATAGGTCCCTATATGAAATAAAACATCAATAATCGATAAAGTTTGAAATTAAATAAAAAATATGAAAAAATAAAAAAAAATCTAAAAAAATCAAATTTTTAAGAAAATACAAAAACATTTAAATAGTCAAAAAATAACTAAAAGATTCAAAATGCACATGTTTACTGGCTCCTTAAAATCTGTGTTGTTTGATTCATGTATGTAAATAACATATCATTCCCTTTCTATATATCCATATATTTCAAGAATTTTTGAGTGTGATATAGGCATACCCTAATCCATGATATATATGCACATACAGATGTTGGAAATCTCCTCTACCCACATAATATAGTATATTTGGGGCATATTATTCATTTATCATGATTTATACAAGTTACATATCCTTTATTATCATTTATACATTATCGTGTTTGATCTTATATTCTAATGCTTACACATGCCTATATCCATGCGCTTGTCTTTCATAGTGTACTTCATATTCTATGTTACATGATGTTTTCTTATAACACATATATGTAGGTACTAATATGATATTATTATATTGGTTTCTTATTCTCCATTTATTCACATTGTCACTTCATTGAGTGTATTTCATTTCTAACTATTATCTTACTTGTATAACATTTGCACATGTTCCTTGCATATTAGACCCTACACCATTTTATAATTTTTAGACATTTGAATACACCATTATATGTTGATTGGACATTTGAATATGTCATTAAATTAATATTTTATGGAATTTTGGCATGCCCCCTTTTTGAGGCCCTCTTGGATCACTCTTTGTAATTACATTAAGTGCTCTTGTATGTGCACTTGATTAATTTATGAACTTGTATTATAATTGTGTAGGCATTTACATGATACATATCATGCATCATAGCAATTTTTGTGATCACATAGTAAGATATATATATATATATATATATATATATATATATATATGATTTGTACTTATATTATATAGTTATCTCATCCTTTTGAGATAAGGTATCTCCTAGATTCTATTCCCTTCACTTCAAAGTGGGGGGATGGGCGGAACATCAATGGGGGCATGTCATTAATACATGATCATCACATTTGCATAGTTTCCAGACTTTGTTGTGGGAATGTTGAAAAATACATTACCTCCAAACTTATATAATATTCAATACAATTGTACAATTTAGATATACACTTGGGTCAGAATCCTATAAATTACACCAATCTTTCATAGATTTGAAATAAAGTTTTTTATATTTTTGATAGATATACTGTAGTTAAGACATATAAGAGGTGGATATGCCTTGCTATTATACTAAAAGTTTCAAAATTTACCAATTACATCTCTAGATTACTATCAATAGGAAGCACCATATTCACTAGGAAGTATTCTTATCAAACCTTTATTATCTATAGAAGTCAACTATATTTATAGTTTTAATTTAGTAAATCATTCAACCTCAACAGATTTATAGATTGGCTTGATTAAAATAACCCAATCTCACCAAATTTATTGGATGAATTTATTAAATCACTCATATTTAGTAGATCATATTATCACACTTGGGTTGTACCAATGAACTTTAATGATATCAATGGCTATGTCAGAACTCATCCTTACACAAGATTTGGAGCATAAAACCTTCCGATCTTCCTCTTCAAATCTACAAGTTTAGTTCTAAACTTCTCTTGGCTCCAATACTTCATAAATAATCATTTTTACAAAGCAATTACCAAGGGGAAACATGGTTGCATCAACACACATGTACTACTTTCTTACTCTCTTTCTTTTCAATGATTTATATAATTTTAAATTTTAAATTATATCTAACAATTTATACTATAACATGCTCTTTGTTATATGTCATAAACTATCAAAAACTCAAATTAGGATCTAACAAAGGCAAGGTGTGTTGTACACACCTAAGTAAGCATTTTTTTTCTTTAACCGAGTAATTTCATACTTATGCATTACTAGATTAAAGGTATAGAAAATGTAGATACTAAAATTGAATATTTGTAGCATCTTAGTATTATATACTTGATAAATACCTATCATGGATCTACCCTTCAGTTCTAGACCTTCATAATACTAAACTTCATGCATTTGCCATCTCACAGTCCCTAAATTATAATATTATAATCTAACCAATATCATTCTTATGATCAAAATAAAATGTATAGAAAAAAAACCTCAAAACTTGATAAACATACTTCACTATCAATTACTGATCTATACCTATTTTCTATCATTGTAGATACTACCAACCATAGAGGGATAATAGCATCAATGCCAGTGTTTAGATCCTTATTTATTGTCCAGTAATATAAAATCACCAAAATTAAAAATAATTTGAAACCTATTAAATGCTACTATGAGATATTTTCAAAAGTTTTGTTATAATACAAGTTTAATACTTCACATTGATCATCTAACAAATACCAAACACACACCTATTATTTTAACATTTTAAGACTTAGATAATTGTAAATCCTATATTGTTAAAGAGTTGATTATAGTTAGGGTATAAATATGTAATAAATACATCTACCGATTTGTTAAATAATTGACATAATTTGACTTTTCTAAAAATAACAATAAATAATGTAAATGAGAACTTAGCTAGAAAATAACTAACATGAGAGATTTGGATGCTAAAAAGTAGGATAGAGCTTGGTCTGAGTGTCATAAATAAGAACCAAGTGTTAAAACCCTTCGTGGATAGTATCACTATGTGTTTCGAGTGTTCTTGTTTTAGTACTATTGTCCTCTATGCAAAAATGTTTCAATCTTATTAGTGTATCTCTATCTAGGTCTATCAAGCATGTTCCTACACACATGAGTTTTGGATATCTATAGCTGACCTATTTTGAAAAACATTATGCACAAACCCTAATCATTAATGTTTCTAGGGAATCTATTTGATACAAGTAGTAATGCGTGTTTGTTAGTGGGGTAGGCTGGACATCCTCAACACCCGACTATGATGAGAGTTACCCACATACCAATAATATGAAGAGGGATCAATCTTGATGTAGTATTCCCCACCTAAGTGTTGGTTGATGTAGTTTGAGTGTTTTTAATGTGTTTAAGACTATAAATTTGAACAATCTGAGCTTAGTAATGTTGTATATGGTTGTATGTATAATTAGTACATAATAAGGACTAATAATCTTGATTTTGCCCAAGTTGTTATGAGTATGTATGTGTAATTTGCATCTCATTTACATCTAGTGGTTAGAGTATAGAAAGTCATATATATATATATATATATATATATATATATATATATATATATATATATATATATATATATATATATATATATATATATATATATATATATATAACAATTTAATGCTTGTGTCGGTGATAGAATAGGTCTAGGATGACCCTAAGTTGTGTAATATTTGAAAATATATATGTTGGTGGAAAGAGGAAGGAAATTATAGTAGTGCCAAAATTGGGACACTATCATCATGTGGCATGACTATCCCTATTATTATGCTAGTGTCTAGGTGGAAAAACTAAAGGCACGAAGGGACATGATGCTAGAATGAGGTTTTAAGACTATCTTAGGGACGTCTAAGGATGCTTGTGGCTCACATGAAGGCTGTAAAAGACTAAAAATAGGCCCTAATATAGGTGTAGGGCTAAGCTAAGGATAGGTGGTCTCAAATATCACTCTTAACACTCAAGTGTCATTTTTAGGTGATTACATTTGGCCATATCCTATTCTAGAAACACAACAAAGTGAAATTATGAGGATAAGGTAAAAATAATCATAAATGGACTTACCTATGAGGTGCATCCTAGGAATATAGATTTGAAGATGTGAAGCTTACTCTGTTATGTGTCTTTTAAGTGAAACATGCATAGATCAATATTTATTTAAGAGATATCAAAAGCAAAGATAGAATTGAGTAAAGATTTAAAATTAGTGAAGAGATAAAATTAAGTAAAGGGGTAAGACATAGGAAAGGAACAAATACACCTCACTAAGTATTGAAACCAATGGATAAACCTGGTGAAAATTTTTGTGTGCTTGTATACAATGATTAGTTGGTGAATAACATGGACTAAGCTGATGGATTTTTCAATCCCCATGTATGGGTAGCTCAAGAACTCAATCTAGTTTAGAATCCATCATTAATCAACCCTAGTTGGTGGATCATGACCTATGAATAGCTTGGATTGGACTGATGGTGTGTCCAACCTTCTTATGTAGGTGGCTCAAGAACTCAAGTATATTATCAATCCATCATTACCTACACATGTGTAATAGATGCATCTAAAACTAAAACTATGAGATATAACTAGAAATGTCTAATTGGAGATATCTAATTGTAGATGATAGATCTATAGCCAGTTAGGTATAATAGGTAACTCTATGCCATTGATGAATGCCAACCAATACATATGGATTAAGGCATGAATATTATGTGTAACTTGGAATATGGTGTCTAATGTGTATAACATAGAGAATGATATGGAATTTATCATTCCATCTAATCAACTATTGTATAAGTGATCATATAAAAATAATGTGTTGTACACATGCCTCTAAATATGATATCTAAGTATATGGATTCTGAGTTAAGTTGTAATAATATGTATCTAATCATCTAAAATAAAATGGGAATGATCATGCTACAGATGATCCTCACCATCTAAGAAAATATTTATGAATAAGAGATAAACTAAGCTAAAAATGGTAAATTTTTAAACAAACCTATGCAAACTTGGACTATACCTACTATAATTTTCTAGCCAATCTATATTTTTTATAAAACATAGGCTACTAACAATATTACCATCTTTGATAATAGCACCATGTGGCACTAGTGTCAAAAATTTGATGTTAATGTCCAATTTTTCTAATTTTTTTGAAACTATAAATGATCTCTATGTCATTGGTTTCCCCATCTACCTGAGTCTATATTCTATATTTTCAGCCCATGTGCTAAAAATTGTTCTCTGAGTGCATTATGATAGCTTGATCTCTATGATAAACCCCAGCGAATGCCCCCTCTTTTAAGGAGAGTTCTTGAACCTATAAAATAATTGTCCTTAAAATAAAAATCTATGTAAAATGTGAGTTAGCAAGAGCATATATGACAGCTACATAATAATCCAATATAATGCACATAAATAACATTAGAATGTATGATAAACTAAACACAAGTTTTTAATGTGAGATGTGTGTGAGGTCTATCATTCACACACACACACACACACACACACACACACACACACACACACACACACACACACACACACACACACACACACACACACACACACACACCGTGTGTGTGTGTCTGTATGTATATATACATGTGTGTGTGTTTGTGTGTGTGTATACATATATGTGTGTGTCTGTGTGTGTGTGTGTGTGTGTGTGTGTGTGTGTGTGTCTATATATATATATATATATATATATATATATATATATATATATATATATATATATATATATATATATATATACATGTGTGTGTATATATATGTGTATATATATATATACATGTGTGTGTGTGTGTGTATATATATATATATATACATATATACATATATGTATATATATATACACACACACATGTGTATATATATACATACATATAGATACATACATATATGTATATATATGTGTGTGTGTGTGTGTGTGTGTGTGTATATATATATATATATATATATATATATATATATATATATATATATATATATATATATGTCTGTGTGTGTGTGTGTGTATAAATGTGTATGTGTGTGTGTGTGTGTGTGTGTGTGTGTGTGTGTGTGTGTGTGTGTGTGTGCGCACAC
>JARHVA010000738.1:3930000-3942500 GCA_037957365.1 Torreya grandis | reverse complement strand
TACTATAATTTAAAGTATTGATTTATTGATTTTTGAAATTAATTAGCCAAGTATATAGACTAGTTTACAACCCTTATGCCTGAACTATTTATATATTCTTAACCATATCCCCACTAATCTAAATTTATAGTTAAACACTCGTAAAATTACTATAATCATTTGTTTTCTCTAAAAACTATAGTATTGGTTAAAATAGGTATGTAGTGTTTTAATTTCAACAAATTAGTTTGATATTTACATTCTGAAGAAGAATAAATGGTGTCAGCAAATTATTATCTCTAGATTCTTCAATTTAATGGTGATCACTATGTATATTAGGTGACAAAAATGCAAATCTTGATGGATTTTAAAGAGACATGGGAGGTAGTTTCAATGGGGTATTCACATCCTCAATATTATAATACATTAAAATCACAAAAGACAAATAAAAAAAAAGTAAAAAAAAAAAGGATACCTAGCCATGATTTAATCCAAAGTGTTCAAAATGTGATTTTTTCCATAATCATTGAGTAAAAAATATGACAAGGAAGCATGGTAAACATTGCAATTTATTTACCAAGGCATATATAAAATTAAACTAGTTCATTTGGATATTTTGGGGATAAAATTTGATAATATTTAAATGAATGAAAATGAGAAGATAACTAAGTTTTATGTTTGAGTAAAATACATTGTTAACTAGTTGTAGATAAATTGGAACATAGTTATAGATTTTCTAACTTTCGAAAAAGGTATTAGATCCATACCATTAAAATTGAATTTTATTATTACTAAAATAGAAAAAATAAAGGATATGATAATATTAAGGTTATATTATCTCATGAAAGTAGATCAAACATAATTCAAGAGAAATGCATTTATTGTGAAGGCTAAATCTAGAGAAGGAATCAAAATCATTGATCGTATCCAAGAGAAAAAGTCAGACCCATCATATTATTTAATAATAAGAGGAAGAGACCATGAATGTATATGCTATAGAAATTGACATTTATATAATATAGCTACACAATTTTATTATTGTAAAATATTTGGTCATTTTAAGAGGAAGTGTATAATCAAGAAGAGTCACACAAAACATAATAAGTCAAATTTAACTTGTTATAAAGGATAGAATTATGGATAGATAAAAAATTATATGGAAATGTTCACCCATAATGAAATATAATATTCAAACTTTAATATTTTTATTTCTTCTCATATGGTAGACAAGTCTTAGGACCATGTTTGGTTTCTTGAGTCCTAAATCTCTAATCATATGAAAGTTGATAAGGAATTATTTTTAATAATTGATGAAATAGGGAGAAGTTATGTTATGTTTACAGATAATATGAAAGGGAAAATAATTTGAAAAGTCACTTTAGTTTCATACACGAAGCAACGTGAGGTATAATATATTCAAGATACTCTTTTTTGGGGTCTTAAGAATACTATTTTGAGTGTATCCTAGTTGGTTGAAGAAAATTAAAGAGCATTGTTTGATAATGGTTCTTATAAATATTTTGATTAAAATATTAAATGAAGCTAATGGTAGTAATTCCCATGATAACATATATAATGTTTGCAAGAAACATGCATCCAACAAGATTAATGTTTTTGAGAGAAACAATCTAAGATGGTAATAGTTATAGCATAGCACTATGGTAATTTATGTTTTAAACATATGAATGTATGGTACAAAAATAAAATGGTAGGTGGATTTCAAAATATTAAATTAAAGGATGAAGTTTATTTTGGCTATGTACTGGGCTAACAACACATGGATAGATATATAATTAAGAAATCAAGAAACAACTATAGCTGGTTCATTCAAATATTTGGGGTGATACCAAAACACAAAGTATCTTTAGGTGTTTTTATTTTATTACATTTATATATGATTTTTACAGAAAGACATGGGATAAATTTTTGATAAAAAATTGAAGAAATGAGATTTAAATTTTTAGTTAAAAAGGAAAATGAATATTCAATAAAAAACATTGAGAGCTGGCAGAGGAGATGAGATAAATTCACAATAATTTAATATTTATCATACTAATAATGTAAAAAAACATAAACCTAAAATATAATATATGCCACAATAAAATGTAGTTTTTGACTAGAAAAATCAGACCATTTATGGAATGACAAGTTTCATGCTACAAAAAAATCATATGGGAAATGACTTTTTGGTAAAAGTAGTAACTACATGTGTAAATCCTTAAACATGGTCTTAAATTATATGTAAATATTTATCCATTATAGGAGTATTTATTTGGTATAATACCTATCATGGGACACTTGAGTGTTCTTAGTTTATTATCGCATGTTCATGTCTTGAAAGATACTAGAAATAAGCTTTATGCAAAATGTGAAGCATGCAATTTTTTTGGTTACTAAGAAATGAGCAAATCATATAATTTTTTTCCTAAATTACAAAATGATATTTAATAATTTAATGTGATATTTGATGAAGGGTGAGTGTAAAAAACATTACATCAGGGAAAACCAACAAGTGTGAAACTAGAGACATCTAAAGATGAGATTACTCCTCTCTCTCCACTAGTCCTAGGAGCAGTTAAAGTCTCAGTGGTAGTCCATTTTTCTCACCAACAAATTCATTATCAAGTGTAAATTTAAATCCCACATCAACTCCAAGTCCTCCAAAGGAGGTATAAATCACTAAACAAATTTATCAAAAGACTAAAAAATAAAAGTATATAAATCAGATTGTTAAATTTACTTTATATTTTCAAACACTAGTTGAAGCATGTTTTTATTAAGATGTAGTAGAACATGCAGATTTATGTGAGATAATGGATGAATAAATCAAGTAAATTTAGAATCATAGAGTTGGGGAACTAGTTGAATTTAAAAAGTGTAAAGAGGCGATAGGAGAAAAATTGATATATAAAAAATATATACAAGAGTGATGGTGAAATGTAAAGGCATAAGCCAAGGCTAGTCTCCAAAGGATGTGCACAAGTCTATGGAATAGACTATGAAGAAACATTCCCACTACTTTCTCATTAGAACACAAAAATAAAAATTCTAGCATTGTCAACTTATAATGAGTGAAAAAATCATCAAATGGATGTGAATTTAGAATTCTTGAATGGCTTCAATGAAGAAGAGGTTTGTGTGTTTCAGCCACAAGATTTATTTATTTTTGATTGAAGAGCATATCTATATGAATAAAAACAATTATTAAATTACAAAACTAATCATATAAAAATATAAGTGTAAAAGTCACACTCTCATGAGTAAAGTCAAATTGAGGATAAATAATATTTAGGAAAAAACAAGTCCCAATAGAGGGTTAATCAAAATCACTCAAAAAACACCATATCAATAGTTCATAATAACTAAGAGAGAGAAATAATAATATAGAATTAAAGGGAGCAATTAAACTATCATAAAAAAACATGCTAGAAGGGGAGATGGTGGAGAAGGCAAACCCTAAAACTTATATCCCCATCCTCCCTGAGCAAGAGGATTAAAATCCAAAGTTATAGACACCCAATCATAATTTTTTTGCTCATCATTAGTTTCATTCTTGTTTCTATCTATATAGGTGGCTAGAGTGAGTCGAGGAAACTTATCTAGGGGAGGAGGACCCCAACCTTTGTTATCATCTCCATAATTCTAGTTGGGAGAACCTCATTCCCTACTATCACCTTCATTTATGGAAGAACCACTTGGTTGGCCATGTTGCAGGGAATACCAATGAGGTGCTGATCTACAAAGGGAAAGACTCTTATGTCAGTTCTAGGAACACTTCCAGTGTGGACCACATCCTCACCCAAATGGATACGAAGGCAACTGTGGTAGCTCTCGAAGCTCTCGGCTAACAACACATTTAACCACCTGATTTTGAAGTAAAAGGGAAAGAATATTTGGTATATAAATTGAATAAAACATTGTATATCTTGAAGAAAGATCCTAACGCTTGGTATTAAATAATTGACATTTTTTTCAAGTGTCATGTCTTTGTTGGAAGTCAAAACGAACCAACCTATATGTGAAAAGTAAGGTAACCAAAATTTAATGGTTTGTTTTTGTTATCAAATTTTAATTTTTATAGGTAATAGTTATAGCATGATACATGAATTTATTCAATCAATGGCGAACAAGTTTGAGATTAGTGTTCTTATATTGATTCATTAATTTTTTTATCATGTAGGTATATCAATCAATTGATGCTGTTTTTATTTGTGAAGAAAAGTATGCCAAAAATATATTGAGATGATTCAAAATGGAAAAATGTATGGAACTGCATCCTGTATAAAAATGAAAATTTGAGAAATGAAGATAAGAGTAGCAAGATGAATGAGAATCAATTTCATAGGGTGTTTGGTGGTGTGATGTACCTTATAGGCACCAGACCAAATATGAGCAAGGAAGATAAGAGTGACAGCATAAATGAGAATCAATTTCAAAGGGTGCTCGGTGGTCTGATTTACCTTATAGCTACAAGGCCAAATATTTCATAAGGAATATAAGAGTATCAGTATGAATGACAATCAATCTCAAAGGGTGTTCGGTGGTCTAATGTACCTTATAGCTACTATGCCAAATATTTCTTATAATGTAAGTCTTTTTTCCAGATTTATGACAGATCACATAAGAATAAGTCGAGAGAATTAAAAATAATAATTTAGTATATCAATGACACGATGGATCATGACATTCACTATAACACAACAAAGAGTTTGGGATTAGCTAGTTTTGTATATTTAGATTGGGTTGGGTCAATTGATAATCAGAAAACAACTTCATGGCACTATTTTAGCCTTGGTAGTGGCATTAAATCTTGGAGATCTAAGAAGAAATATATGATTGCTCTTTCGATAATAGAGGCAAAGTATATATCAATAACATCAACATATCATGAAGCAGTTTGGCTACAAAGAGATTAAAAAAAATTGGATTTGCAATGCGTTCTTCCAACGTTATACATTGTGATACCAATGGTATTGTTGAGAGAGCGGAGAATCATATTCTTCATGAAATAACAAAGCATATAGAGTTTTATCGTCACTTTACTATAAATTTTATTCAACAAGGAGAAGTGCACTTACAGTTTTCCAAAATATAAAATCTATACGAAAGCAATTCCAAAAGATAGCTTTGGTTCTATAGCAAAGCAACTAGGACTTCTTGAGAGAGAATGCTTGAAAAAACTAATACTTAAATTGTGGTGTATTATGTAAAATAACTGTACAACTGCATGTATGCAACATCTGTCTTGGTTAACTGTAGTGAACTGTGCAACAGTTGTCCTATTTTTTACTCTAGTGAACTGTAGTTTGTTTTTAGTTAGTCTCTCTCTCTCTTTTTCCCACTTTTTTGGTACTCTGTTGTAAACTAAATTTTTATTTAAATATCCATGTAGCTATCTTAATTTTAATAGAGGGGCCCCTTTATTCTTAATTTTATACAACTACTCCAAATTCGTGTCATCGTCTGTTTTGTTCTACAGCAATAGTGAAGGTTGCAGCAGGTCTGCAACATTTTATGTTTAAAAACTATTCATCTTCATAAAAAAACGCCGAGGGAAAAGATAAGCTCTTCCTCAAAATCATAAAATTCAAAGTGTGTGACAATTTCCTTGAGAAACTGGAAAAGTGTGAAATCTTAAACACATCTCCAAACTCGTCTTTCACTATTAGAACATAAATATTAATGCAATCAAAACAAAATAGTGGTTCCAAACATAGTTTAAATTCTCTCGCGTTCCACAACTTTGAGTCAAGGGCCTCCACACCACACGATCTAGAAAGCCAAATTATAAAAGTAATAAAAAGGAGACAAAATGTGCGGACCCTAGTAGCCTAGTAGTTCTGTTTGCCACCACTCAAATTTTCTTTTACTTCCTAAATTTTCTTTTGTTTCCTAAATTTTATAGGTGCAAAGCTGTCTGCTATATATTCGTCAATATTAGTCTACAATTTTGCACCCTGCCCCATTCCTTTATGCGGTGGCACTCCTATTAAAATTTTAATTCGTTATAGGTGCACTCGCAGAATTTATATTGAATAAAAGTGGTATTTTTGGAGTCAATTTCATTGTTGGCTTGGATTCTGGCTTTCCAAATCCACAAAATTACAGTTTATACTGTAAAACAACATCTAACAAGTAGATAAGTTATCAGTGGATTGATTCATTATGTTACTATTTTTGTAGGGACCATTTCAAAAGGTTTTGTGCCACTACACACAAGTTAATAATGTCGACACCACAGATACGTGTCCACTTGGCATCCAGGACCAACATCTTCCCAAATACAAATCTTCCTTACACTTACGTTTACATATTTATTTCATCTCGTTTTCTCCTTTGTCTGCTCGTTTCTATCATCTATAGTCTGCAAATCGCAGGAGTTGCATTGTGAGTCTTCCGGAATCACATCTCTCTAAATCTCACCGCTTCTTTTTTTTTCCGTTAGAAATATCATGTCTTTGCAACACATCATAACGAAGACCCATGCTCTCATTATTTTGTTGTTTTTTCTTTCATTTTGCCTTGGTGAAGCTGCTCGGACAGTCAGTTCCAAGAGGATAAAGCCTCATCTTAAGGTTCAGCCCAGTCCCTACAAGGGAGCCTTGGAACTCAAAAATGAGGCCACTAGCAGCCTTCTGCTTAAGAAGTCGTCGAAGCCCATTGTACTTTCAAAGCCAAAGCTTCCATACAAACTTCCTATCAAAGGTGTTGAGGAACTCGATCATTCCAATAAGGCCACAGTTTTGCCTTCGGATCCGAAACATGATGAAGTCATTAACAAAAATATGGAGGAAGATAAGAGTGGCATTACATTTAAGCCATTAGGACACAGCCCTGGAATCGGCCACAACAATCCTCCTGGAGAAAGGCATTGAATATTTCATAAGAAAGCACTGCACCATTGAAATGAATTATTCTGTACAGTCCTGTAGTTAGCCATTGTATTGCTTTGAATTGTGTTATGTACATGCTATTTAGTGTGAATATTAAAATATATTAGAATACAATCATGTCATATGAATGGGGTGAGGACTTGCAGAATATTTAGAAATTTCACATATTAATTATGTATACAATCATATACATGCCTGTTTCTGTTTATCTACATAACTCAGCACACAGAGACACGTTTTAAGGTGAAAGAGGTTAGCGGCGCATTGGATTTTAAATGACTAAATGTTTTATTAGCCCAAAGTAATTTTTGCTAAAAGTCGAAACGAAAGAATGGAAGAATGTTTATCTGGTCCGCAACTTGTTAATAAATGTATAAAAGAAGTTAAATATTATGCAACTTGTGAGTTCAAGTATAATTATAATATACAAACTTTATAGTAAAACTTTAGTTTTCGAATATTGTTATCATTTTTTAATAATTGCGTAGATTATGGAGCAACGCCTTTAATATTAACAAACTTAAACATCTATCTAGTTGCGTGTTATAAAAAAACAAGTGGGATAAGCACTATAAGAAAATATAAGAAAAGAATGTATGATAAGTTCTCACGTCGCATTTGGATTTAAAGTGACGCCACGGTGTTTTCATTATTATCATGTATAGCACTGTTTTCATATTTATTTAAAGGGTTAGTTGTATCGGATGAGAGTTCACGCTTTAAATACGTTATTACTCTTTCCTTCGAGGTGGTAATCAAAACGATTCTAATTTATTTTAAATTATTTAATATAGTGATTTTATAATTGTTTAATGAGAAAATATCTTTAGGTTAATTAATAATAGATCTATCAATATATATTACAAATAAATCAGATCAGATTTAAAACAATAAAATTATATTTAATTATATAAATATTACATAGTTTTTATAAATGATAAAAGAGAGTTTAAGAGGAATTTATAATTTGTTACGAATTTGAAGAGGGGCATCAGTAACAAACACTATTATCCTCTATAAGTCGTTGGAGAGAGACTACTTCCTTGACCTAACCAGTTGTTTCTAGAAAAGTAGGGGTATTTTCAAAACTGTGAGGCCAAACCTTGTAAAATGCAGATGTGAAAAAAACAATTTAACAAACTTATTTATCAGTTTTAGGTTTCTTATTATCTCATTCATTTTTAAAACATTATGTTGCTCCCTAGGAAATTGGTCTACTTCTTCATAACCTTAATAGGATAACCACACCTAAAATGACCTAAAAACTAGGAGATACATCATGGGGCATGCGTTTTCTTTTGCTACTTATTATCAAGCCTATAGATTTCTAGTACAATTTTGAAATCTAAATACGAAGTATAATGAATTTTCAATAGGGAGTTCAGTGAATATAGAATCTCATCCTACATGAGTTTTTGTGCTACAATGAATGCATTGAAGATAAATAAATGCATCATGTTTCAATTAATTATTTTTGACACTTACAGAACTAATATATTCATGAATGGATTGATATCTTATATACACTGATTCATGAGTATTTATACATTTATTGAATTCAATTTCGTAACATTATTTTCCATGAGTCGACACCTAATAGATGAAAAAGGTAACAAACAAGGATGACATTTATTAGTATAATCCCATGCACGATAATCTAACACAAAGGATAGATATGTTATGTGAATATTGCACATACTAAGATAAATATAAAAACATAGATACATAATATTTAACCTAGGAAAACATTTTTTGGTAAAAAATTTAGCATAGTGATCTTCTTGAGTATAAAAAATATTTTACAACGTTACACCAAATCATAAGGCTCAATTCCATTGCATATAACACTTCACTATATATTACAATACATACACTTGATCAAATGT
This sequence comes from Torreya grandis, assembly GCA_037957365.1. Classification (NCBI taxonomy): domain Eukaryota; kingdom Viridiplantae; phylum Streptophyta; class Pinopsida; order Cupressales; family Taxaceae; genus Torreya; species Torreya grandis. The sequence continues at coordinate 3,933,742 of JARHVA010000738.1, read as the reverse complement.
ATTCAACATTCGACACACTCATTTTCATTAGAAGAACTATGCCTTTATCTAATGCCCACTTTGTAATGCCCACATAGTAGAGTAATCTACATTCACAAATTATCGAACAAATTGATCAACATGTAAAGTTTCTCAATAGTTATGTGTTAAAGTGCCACCATGACATTGCTAGAACTTCTTCATTATGACATATGTAATTAGAAAAGTTCATGAAAATACCTAAGATAAACTTCATTGCTTTTCATGTTACATAGATATTCACAACACATTACTACAACTTAAGCATTAAACTCAATTTCAAAACATTCGATAGTGCAATGAAACTATAATATGGAGTGATGCATTACTCTACCATCAATATTGTAGGTTGAAATTATTTTAGAACTACCATAGGAAGTATTGACATAAGACTGTTACTCATGCAATTAATCTAAACTCAGTACTTACACAACATCCTTGCACAACATCCACCTTGTAGACTATTAACATTGAGAAGATCCATGAATATTTGAGACATTTCCCAACAATATCCAACTTTTTGAATGCATTGTATAAGGAAGAATGCATTCATCCTTTAGTAGATTTAGACATCAAATCCCATCTCATTCATACACCAATATAAATTCTTAGTACTCATTGCCTTAGTTGATTAATCCATATTTTTTTATACGTTTCTTCTCCAAATGTATCTTTATCTCTTCCACTATTTCTCTTAAAAATTGACATCAATCACCAATGTGCTTTGCCTGAAAATGATATTCAAGATTAGGTCAAACCATAATGTTGTGTCCCACTTTTCGACATAAAGAGGTCACATTCAATTCTAATCTCCACTCAAAATATCCAAAGTTTTGGTGATTGATATTAAAAAGACATATTTATTTTAGTATATATATACAAAGATGTAATGCATATATAATTTTAAAAAAATCATTAAGTATGTTTTAGGATTTATTTTTGAACTATTATTATTATTATTATTATTATTATTATTATTATTATTATTATTATTATTATTATTATTATTATTATTATTTGTCTACCTGATGGGACACATTATTTAGTAAACCCAAAAAAATCATTAAGCATTAATTTCAGACCCTCAGATGATCATGTTTGGCCTCCAAAAGATATCAAAATCAACTCTAAGGGGATAAAGCTCTTTAGGGTAGCATCAAAAAAATTTATATCGTCATTTTGGTACATCACAAAGCTCAAATAGAGCTATGGGTTGAAAGTTATGGCCTCTTGAAAATTAGCCTATTTTTTCTACATCATTCTCCTCGGGTTAAAAAAAAAACTCAGCTTCTACGAGTTCACCTGATTCTACTATTGCCACTTTTATTTGTTAATATTCTTTACCTCCAATTTTGTAATCCAAGTGTTGTCTTATTTTTGCAATCCTTATCACTACATCTAATGCCTATTATAATTCCCTTGCCTTGTGATCACAGTCTTTATATCTAAAACTTGCACTATTTTTTATTTCTTTTTCTTTGAAATCTATTTCTCCCAATTTACTTCTTCATCTTCATCATCTTCACCATCTTCTCCATGGAATTCATATACATCTAAAATGTTAAAACCTGAAGATATATCCAAACTCTTTGGAAAACTCATTTTATAAGCATTGTCATTGATTTTCTTCATAATTTTGCATGGTCTAATTTTATTCTACTTCAACTTATTGTACGTGCCTTTTATAAATATTTCTTTCCTCAAGTAAACCACTACCAACACTTCTTCTTCAAATACCTTGGATCTTCTTCTAACATCTTCTAATGCTTTATATTTGTCATTACTTTCCTACAAATTTATTCTTACTCCTTGTAACTACTGCATATGCATTGTAAATGATTCTGCATCATCACTATTTCAATCTACAATTAGTAATTTTACTCAATCTAAAATACCCATAGGATTTCTACCATAAAAATTATGAAATGGTAACTTTCTTGTTGATCTATTCACTAAATTGTTATATGCAAACTCAACTTGTGTTAAAGCCAAGTCCCATTACTTTGGCTTCCCTCCCACTATGCATTTTAATAAATTTCTCAAGCTCCTATTCACAACTTATGTCTTCCCATTTTTTTGTGGGTGATATGCACTACTGAATTGTAGCTTGGTACCCATCTTCTTCCACAAAGTCCTCCAAAAATGTCTTAGAAATTTAGTATATCTATCTGAAATAATATTTTTCAGAACACCATGAAATCTCACAATATCCTTAAAAATAATTTTACAACTCTAGTGGCATCATTGGTTTTCTTACATTCAATAAAATGACCCATTTTATAAAATCTATCTACAAAAACAAAAATTGAATCATTACCTCTTTGTGTTTGTCAATCCTAGCACAAAATCCATACTTGAATCTATCTATGGTCCTCTTGGAACCAGTAATGGCATGTATAGTCTAGTATTTTATGCATGCCCTTTATCCACTACAATATTCTACACCTTCAAATATAACTTGTCACATCTCTCTTCATCTTTGGCCAAAAATACTTTTCCTCCATCAAAGCTATTATTTTCATCTTACCAAAATGTCCAGCCAAACCACCACTATGTAATTCTCTTATTATATTGTCTCATAGACACCCAAATGAAATTCATAATTGTTTCCCTTTGAAAAAATTACCTTCACGTATAAGATACTCATCACGAATAGTATGTGTCCCACCAGTTACTGGATTCTTACACTACTCAACTATCTTTCCTAAATATGGATTGGTATCATATAGTTATTTATTAGCTTCAAATCTAACTACTTCACTCACCATAATAATTAATAATGCTACTCTCCTACTCAATGCATTGACTACCTAATTATTTTTTCTTAATTTATGTTTTAACACAAAAATATACTCCTAAAAGAAATAAACCCACTTTGCATGCCTGCTATTCAACTTATTTTGTGTATTCACATACTTCACAGCCTCATGATCTGTAAATAGTATAAACTCCTTAGGCACCAAACAATGCCTCTAATGTCTTAATGCTTGTACAATTGCATGACACTTAACATCATAATTAGAATACTTTATTATTTCCTCATTTAATTTGACACTAAAGTATGCTATTGGCTTTCCTTATTGACTAAGTACAACACTAATGCCCACAAACAAAACATCACTTTCAACCTCAAACACTTCGTTAAAATTTGGTAATGCTTAAATTGGTGTGTTTGTAATTTTTGTCTTCAAAATTTCAAATCTTTCTATGGTTTCTCTAGTCTATGAAATTTTTTTCCCTCTTATGTAATTTATTATTGCTACCACAATACTAATAATTTTTTTAATATTTTTTTGTTAAAAATTGCTAAACCATGGAAACTTCTTACCTCTGCAATGCTTCTTGGAATAGGCCACTCAACAATTTCCTTTATCTTTTATTCATCCATTTTCACAACATTTATTGAAACTATAAATCTAAAAAATACAAAAAAAAAAATCATAAACTTGCACTTCTTTAAATGCACATACAACTTCTACTTTCTTAACAAATCTAATACCATTCTCAAATGTTGTAGGTGTTCTTATTTAGTCTTAATGAATATCAAAATATCATCAAAATAAGAAACCAAAAACTTAAAAATATATTCTTGTAACATTTTAATCATCATCTTCGTAAATGTGCTCAGTGCATTAGATAATTCGAATGACATCACCATCCACTCATATAAGCCATCCCTAGTCTTGAATACAGTTTTCCACACATCACCTTCACAAGTTCAAAT